>NMRB01001451.1:71106-114372 GCA_002633025.1 Notospermus geniculatus
AAGGTACCCCTCCAATGCATGTTTATGCAAGATATGAAGTTGCTCGGTGAAATAATGACAAACTGTGGCAGGTTCGTCACTTTTGTCGAACTTTGACCTCTGTGACCTTGAAAAGTAGGTCAAATCAAAAACCCGTTATATATGTTATGTATCCTTATTAGCTACACCTATGATAAAAATTTGGAGATGATCTAGTCATTAGTTCAGGAGTTATTGCACTTTTTGTGTTTTGGTTTCCGCCACCTGGTGGCCAAACTGAGAGTCGAATCGGACCAAAACTTGGTGTCGTGGGTCATCTGACCTAGGGGTATATATGTACCAAGTTTCAGATCAATAGCTCTAGCGGTTACGAAACGTGCCCTGCAAACGGACCACGCCGGACGACGGACGACGACGACGACGACGGACGACGACGGACGACGGACGCTGCACCATCGTAATAGCTCACCCCAGTGAGCTAAAAACCAGCGCCGCAGTGGTCTACAGAATTGCAAACGCCCTTCGAAGTACCTCCAGAAAATGTTAGACTTGACTACCGGCTTGTTTAACGGCGCCACTGTATTCAATCTGAGGCTTTCAATCGAGACACCTGAAGAGATAGCGTCCAAGTGACAGATCAGTATAGATCCTGTAAGTATGAGGTTGGCCAGGGTTCTTTAGTGCTTGCGCCCTGTTGAAATATATGGTAAACTGAGAAAAACTTCGGCATCAACAAATAATAAATCGCTCATCTGACTTTCAGAAACTCCATTTGGTATCATTACAAACATGTTGCGTATCAATCTTATTTTATTTCTTTTGCCATAGTCTAGTTATTTTTAATATATTTTCGCAGAAACACGTTGTACATGATATGAGCAACAAATACATAACTCGCGTGATGTTTGTGTATTTGTAGAAAGAATATTTAAATGATTACAGTAATTATGGTCAAAGAAATAAAATAAGAATCATCCTCAACATGTAATGAGTTGATGAACGTCAGATGAACATTGTACTGGTTTGAATGCATAAATGTTGCTTGAACTATACCATAAATTTCAACAAGAAATGATTACTATACAGGGTGAGCCAGAAAAGTGTCCTTGTCTTGGCATCAAAATCCAATGGGAACCAGGGGCCGTATGCATAAAAAATCTTAAGGGGCCGTATGCATAAAAAATCTTAAGTGTAAAAATTCCCTTAAACTATTGTTCCAAACAAAAGATAAGGGAAATTTTACACTTAAGATGTTTTGTGCATACGGGGCCAGGTTATCAATGGGTATTGTCCTTCATTGCAATAGTTGAGGAATGTCACCCTATGTTCAGGACTGGTGCAGTTATTAATCAAGTCATATCCGATGAATAGAGAATAGGCCTGTGTGTTATTCATGTTTTCCGGTTTGGGGCATGGAGTGTAAAGCCGGTGTAATGTTTTTCACTGCCCCCCGTATGCCAATCCCCCCCAACAAAAGATTGACGGAATAAGCCGCGATGTGACAATGGGGAGGCATTGATCAACATGCCTTTCTGTATTTGAGTGTCCGCCACACAATAAAGCGGGCGTCGTCATACGGCAGGGGGGGGGGCATTCTCATACATTACACCTGCTCCTATCATTGCGTCATAATAATTTTGGCAAGCACTGAACCAAAGCAAACGGATGTCGTCAGACATCTGCAACACATAATAGCTGTGGTTACACTACATAAATCACAAGGCTTTCCCCGGGGATTTTGCGGTTACACCTGTAAATCGCCGGGTCTAAAGTCTGGCAACATCTATCTTCGACCTAATGGAATGCGGAAGTCATGTAATGTGACAGAGCTTTGCGGCTTATAATCATGCCTGTCGATCACTTGTGGTCGTTCCCCGATTGTTCGCGTTGTCCACCGGTCATTCAATAGCCGCTTGTGATTAAAGGTCCGTGGAAAATCCAACGATCAATTTCCTAGCTTCCGCATTCCATTAGGTTAAAGATAGATGTTGCCAGACTTTAAATCGACCCGTGTCTGAAATCCCCGTGCTTATTAGCCTCAGCGATCTCGAAGGGACAACGCCGGGGCTATTTTAAGCACGGAGATTTTATGTAGTGTAACCGCAAAATCCTCGTGTCTATTGCTTATCTAGTTCCACGCACCCCGACAGACAGCGATGCAAATTGATGAGTGAAGCGCATGCGTATAGGCTATTTCACGCCCCCCAGCAGCCACTTGAATATGCAGAGTTGCCTACATGCAGTGCCCCTATCGCCGGAATAAGAAACTTATTACCAATCACATTTTAAGTAGTGTAACCGCTCGCCGTGTCAACGCCGTGTTTTTTCTGGTTCGGAAAAAACCCGTGTCTCAAAAACCCCGGGGATTTTGGATAGGTGTAACCACGGCTATTGTCAAACGTAATTTGGGTTAGTGACGTACCGGTAACTGCTTACGAAAGGAACACAGCTAAATAATTATTTTGATTGGGGGAATTCCCGAATGGGACTCAGTTTTAGGTTCCAGGAAATGACAAATTCTTTATGTTGTTATTTCATATTTGATTTCCTTTGTTTTCTTCCAACTTTTTATTTAATTTCCATCATTTTCTTTATTTTAATATCCTCATATTCATAACAATTTCTATGTTTCATTTTCTTTCTTTATCTTATAATTTTTGTCTTCTGGCCTTGCTTACCCGGTATTTCTTTATCCCTTTCTCATCTTCTTCTTGCTCTTGACAATCATTCATTCTGATGGGACACACACACTCCACACTTCTGCCTTCGAAATGTGCCCCATTCAGGTGCAGGCACACTGTAAAAACCATTTTGTCCACTACCTCGTTTCAGGCTCGAAGAACAAATATTCTGGGCACCATGGACCCATTCTCCATTGAACACGTTTCAAAACCCATGTGTCCAGGTAGTGGACAAAATCATGGGTCTCTCGAGCCCATTCGTTTTTACAGTGCACTGCCTTCTTCTCCTGTCTTCAGAGGCTAAAACACCACGCCATGCATGCTGACAAAGAGGCATAACACGGATCACTACAGATCCGTGTTAGTGATCCGTGTTATGCGCAAGCCACTGATTTCTAACTGGAAGTATTACTGTAAGTGGTACAAAAATCACCTAAACCAACATGGCAAGCATAAGTGGATTGCGTAATATGTACTGGGACATGAAGTGAGTGCAGACCTGGGGCCTGATTCACAAAGCATACTTAGTGGTTACGTGTACTTAAAGCTGAACTCCATGAACAAAAACCACAGCGCCGCAGTATGGTGGTCTACAGAAGTGCAAACGCCCTTCGAAACACCTCCAGAACATGATAGACAACCAGCGTATTTGGTGGCGCCACTGTATTCAATCTCAGGCTTTCTATCGAGACACATCAAGAGATAGTGTCCAAGTGACAGAGCCTGTAGCGACTTAGTACAATCCGTAGGAACTTGAGCATGAGGTTGGTCAGGGTTCTTTAGTGCTTGCGCGCAGTTAAAATATGTGGTACAATGGCAATTACTTCGGCATCAACAAATAATACACCACTCGTCTGAGTTTCAGAAACTCAACTTGGTATCATTGCAAACATGTTGCACATAAATCTTATTTTATTTCTTTTGCCATAGTTTTGTCATTTGAATATATTTTCACAGAAACGCAATGTACTTGATATGAGCAATAATGCGGCATACATGACTCGCGCGATGTGTGTGTATTTCGAGAAACAATATTTAATTCATTGCGGTAATTATGACCAAAGGGATAAAATAAGAATTATCCTCAACCTATACATAATGATATCTGATGACGTTGATATACGTCAAATGAGTGTTGTATTGTTTTTGAATGCATACATGTTTTCAACTGGTGCTTTGGTAACACCATAAATGTCAATAAGACGTGAATACTATAGAATAGTGACCGACTTTACTCTCTGGTTCGGTAAGAACCTAATGCCTTCGACCTGCAGACGTCACTGGATGCCATGTCTTGATGCTGCTCCATTGACAGACCCAGGGTGAATACAGTGGCGCCACCAAATAGCCTGATAGTCTATCATGTTTCGGAGGTGTTTTGAAAGTGCCTTATGGTCGTTTGCATTTCTCTTGACCACCACCGTGGCGTGGTGGTCTTTTTTTAGTGCTCGGATCTCCAGTTTTGTTCATGCAGTTCAGCTTTAAACTCACTCTAAGCAAACACGTACGTGGTGGTGGGCGCTCTAGGCCTAGCTAGTTTACCAAGCCTTGGCGCCGAGGCGATGTAATCAGGGAGGGTATCTGATTACAAGGGTAACTGAATGGGCCGTTTGACAGCAGGGCCTAGCTCATTTACCAAGTCTAGACGCTGCCGTGATCTACGCGCGACTGGCGGCCCCTCGCAGAAGATTGAAGTTATGTATTAATGCGCACCATGCAGTGTAAAGTAGTACGTATTAAAACTGATGGTATCTCTTTAATCCGATGACAGCGAGTGTAATAATTGGCCAAATATGAAACACTAGGTAGATTGGAATTATTCGAAGCAAGCACAGGACAAAACCATGCTAACTTGACTGAATTTAGGTCTCGCTGCAGCACTGTAGGCCTACACAACCGCCGGGTCAATCTCGTCACACTGGCTGGCGAGCAACCTCTGCCGCTTCAGTGAGTAAATTGGCTCTGGTGACCAAACTAGCACATCTCTGTGACTGAATTTTCGCATGTTGGAAGAGAGAATAGTACTGCACAGTACTGTATATATATCGCATGGCGTTGATGCCGTATTTTGACCGGGAAGTCGGACACGAAGAGGAACGTTGGTAACTCCTCAAAAGACGACTGGAGAGGGCAATTCATAGATGTGGGCAACTTCGTAAAATCTGTTTCATTGTATTTGAGGCTATAAACTGGTATCCTCCCGTAGGCCTACCTCTTCCTGTCCAACATGTTAACCCGTGATGGCCTAGGTCTAGTTACCTATCCTCCCGTACAGGCCTACCTGTTCCTGTCTAACATGTTAAACCCTAACGGCCTATGAGCTAGGCTCTTGCCCGGCATCCCACTCATTCATCATATATCCCTGTACCCCTGCCAGATGCAACGGCCCTGTTGCTCCTACGTGTGCAGCACATCATGTGCGCTCACCTGAAAAATAGGATGTCATTTTTTCACCCTTGTTTTAAATTTTTTGCAATGCATTGCAATGCCACACCAGGCTGACCCAGAGCTTCTAAAGAGCCCCAACTAAGACCTGTTCTTTTTCGTTTTTTCAATTAATAATGCAAACCCGTCATTTTAAGGAAGAGTTTGCCGACTAAAGTAATACTTCCTATCCCAAAATGGGCCTGATTTGGTGGTCATTTTCGCCAAATTTGGCCAATAAAATCGGGAAAATTACTGAAAACTCGACCAGGAGGCCATGTTCACAACATCAGATTAGTTCTTATCCCTGTCAACAAGCGTTGAGACGGCAGCATGGCACGGAATTTCACTTGAAATTGGACCCTGGAGGAATCTGACCTGAGACAGGTGGCGACACCACAGGTCAAACTGCAGAACTGAGCTTACTGAGTGTGCCGAATTCACGTGTGTCGCAGCGCTGTGTAATGCCCGACACGGTCAAATTTTTCATCCAATTTTCTGAATATGCTCAATAAAGGCCTATATGCGGGCTTCCATTGAACCCCCAATAGGCCCGGAATCTGAATTTCCAAAAAATTGGATGAAAAATTTGATCGTGTACAGCGGGCATTATGGTCGTTTCTGTTTCTCTTGACCACCACTGTGGCGTGGTGGTCTTTTTTCAAAGCTGGAATCTCCTGTTTTTGTTCATGCAGTTCAGCTTTGGACATCATTCCGCGAAAAGTGCACGTTGGTACCGCTTGGATATGGCAAAAATCTGGTATTCGGCGGGAATGCTACCTTGAAGGGATCCCAAAGACAAAAATAAAATATACGAATTCAAGAGAACCAATCTGCGCCCTCATTAACATATCAAAGCGGGAAAGTTTGTGTTTGGAGACGTATTTGTCCTCTTCATCACCTGATCGGCCGAAATGGCTTTTTGCTGCAATGAAGCTCAGGCAACACAAAGACCAGTTTTCAACTCTTATACAGGGTGACCCAAACACTGTCCAGGCTAAACCAGGCAACTTGAGAATATAGGTTTCACCAGATCCTGATAGAGGGTCATCATGCATAGAAATTCTTCTTATCCGAATCAGTGAAGCCAGTCAAAAGTTATGTTATGAACCGAATCAAATTAAGCCTCTTTGACAACACTCCACTCTTTGACTCACATTGCTGCACAAAAAAAATGAAATAACTTCTGATTGGCTTGATTGATTTTGATGAAATGAACACTGTTTTTTATGTCAGAAAATCATCTATTATAATCCGGAGAAACCTACTACATGTAGATTCTGTGGTTGCCTGGTTTGGTCTGGACAGTTATTTTGGGACACTCTGTATTGTTATGTCGTCATGTTGTGGGTGTTCGGTCTAAGTGAGGTTTCCCAAACCTGACGAAACAAGAACTACGAAATACTTAATTTAACTTCATTTCCAGAACCTAATGTATTTCTGGAGATGTTTGGCACCACAAATATCCCTGCAACCAGTGCATCGTTTATAGTAGGCCGGCCAAACCTCCAGAAAGTCTCTAATAAAAATATTTAGACGGCATTTTCTGTTAATGGATGGCATCCCCTCCAGGATTGTAAAATACCGGCTACTGAATGAGATTAGCGTGGATGCCATGTTAAGTTTTAATTTTGACGGCCGATTGAATTTTTGCAACTCACTTCATCATTGGACCCACGAACTGAGCTTTGTACAGGAGAATGGGACCCGATGTACAGCTAACTTTTGAACGGTTGGATTTACACCCCGTAAATGTATTACCAACAGATAGAAATATGGTGCCTCTTAACCAAATAAGCATGTGTTTTATTGTTTTCAATAGTTTCGTAATAAGAAATAACGTTTTTCATGTAAATTAAGACAAAATTGGTCAAAATACATTAAATCGCCATTTCCAATTAAGTAACAAGTTAAAAACTATAAAAAGCATGCATATTTGATTAAGAGGTACCATGTTTCTATCTGTTGGTAATAGGCCTACATTAATTATGGGGTGTAATTCCAAATGTTCAAAAGATAGCTGTACATCGGGTCCTGTTTTCCTGTACAAAGCTCAGTTCTTGGATACATGTACAATGATAACGTCAGTTCCAAAACTTCAATGGCGAATAATGACCTTTGACTGGCAAATCCAGGGTGGCATCCACCCATATATTTCACCCTATCTTATAAGGGTATGATCTAGCATAGATGCTAGCCATTAACAGATGATGCCGATAAAAATTTAAAACTTCGTGTTGGCCGGCCTACTATTAGGAAGCATAAGACCGAGAGAGGTATGGTGCATCTTGAATTTTTAAAGGGGCTGTAACATATTCGGGTGATTGTACAGATCAGGGATTGTGACGCAACCGTAAGAGCTATCGTTTTGAAACTTGGGTGACATATACCTTGCCCCAAAACAACATCAATGATACCAAACTTTGATGCCCGATCATTATGTAACACCTCGTTATGTAACGCCCAACCAAATTCTATCAGGTTTTCAAGGGTTTTCTTCAAGAAAATGGGTTCAATCGAGGTTGAAACCTCATGCTATGTTGCAGTGCATGTTGAGTGTGACATGGGGAGGCTGACTTCTTAGCAGTTGCCATGGCAACCAACCATTTTCTGTTCTTTGACACCCATTTCATTTCATGATTGAAACCAACATCAAAACTACGCTTTTCAAGTAATGTCCAGCAGATTCATTTGCATCAACGACATGATCTAATTATGTAACACCTAGCAACCACCATAGCAACGGTCTTTCCGCTCTATGGGGTCAGTTTGGAACTTCACAGTTTGCTGAAGTACAGTTTGCAAAGCTTCTTTACTGGATACTCAGCCCAAGATGCTGATTGTCTTTGGTTTTGGTTTGGTTATCCCCAGTATACCATAGCGACGACCTTTTAGTTTACCATTCTATTTTGAAGAACGCTTCTACAGCTGAGCCGTGGGTATTTCAGTCAGAAAGTAACCATCCAACCACCGACACAGTGATAGTCCGTCATGAAATAGTGCAAGGAGGGGTTTGTCTTCACTCTGTTGACCAATGTGTTTGTGTGTTTCAGAAACATTGACATTGATTGATTGTTTGACATGGTACACCAGAACATTTGTGCCATTATGCAGGTATCCATCCTATGACATTACAGTTTGCACAATTGCAGCACACTGTGATTGGGGCAGAAAAAAGATTCTTTACATTACATAACTTGCAGCTTAGACACAGTGTCAAATAAGTGATAATCAGTCTGCAATGAAAATGTGATCTCCTGCCAGAAGGCCTACTGGTCTGTCCATTTACTGGAATTTGTTAATCATCATTTGACTTGACATTCTTTGGTGATGTAAAGGGTTAGTAGCGTTGCTATGATGGTTGCTAGGTGTTACATAATTAGATCATGTCGTTGATGCAAATGAATCTGCTGGACATTACTTGAAAAACATGGTTTTGATGTTGGTTTCAATCATGAAATGAAATGGGTGTCAAAGAACAGAAAATGGTTGGTTGCCATGGCAACTGCTAAGAAGTCAGCCTCCCATGTCACACTCAACATGCACTGCAACATGTAGCATGAGGTTTCAACCTCTATTGAACCCATTTTCTTGAAGAAAACCCTTGAAAACCTGATAGAATTTGGTTGGGTGTTACATAATGAGGTGTTACATAATGATCGGGCATCAAAGTTTGGTATCATTGATGTTGTTTTGGGGCAAGGTATATGTCACCCAAGTTTCAAAAAGATAGCTCTTACGGTTGCTTCACAATCCCTGATCTGTACAATCACCCGAATATGTTACAGCCCCTTTACACTTCGTTACTACGGCTCTGGCAGGAGGCGATATATGTGGCAGCAATATATCAATGTCCGGAAATACATTAGGTCCTTGAAGCCAATTTTGTATTTCGTGCTTCGTGTATTGTCAGATTTGCAAAACCTCACCAATATCACCCACTGGACGTTACAACATCATTTACCTTCTTCTGGTACATCCTGGTTCCGAGGGATGGATAAGCTTCCGATTTCTCCATACACGTCCCTCGTTTTTTGCTCATCTGACAAACGAAATGTACTTGTTCAGCTAAAGCGTCAAACGTCGCACATTTCAACTTGCAACACATGATGGCGCATGCAAGGTACGAATGAACGTGTTGCTGTGGTATATCGGGAACCATTATACCCCAGTTCGACACGATCATATGGTAGTACACAGTAATAATGCCCTTCATGTTCGTCTCTCGGCCCTAACTTTTATTTCCATGTCAATTAGTTATGGTCCACTAAACGCTGGAAAATTGAAGTACATGTATCACCAAAACACGGCACCGATGACGCCTGCTCATTCAAAAGCACCTATTGACACGAAATTTGAGCAGACGGCGCCGTAGGACATGTGATGATTGGCAGGAACACGTCGAGCATGTCGAGACACGTCGCAATGATCGCCCATCGCTGTGGCCATGAAAGCGGGTTACTGATTGGCTAGCTAGCTTGGCGCCACTTTTTCTCGCATTAGTGACGTTTAAGGCCGGTTTACACTAGGTTGCACCAAGTTACAAGTTGCTGCAACCTGCAACTTGTTGCAGTCTACCTGTGACGTTTACACATTGCAACATCCAGCGCGATAAGTTGCAGAAGTTCGCAACAAGTTGCTGGATTTTTGGCGGGAATCCTTTGTTCGGCAGCCATTTTGACTTTTGTAGACTTCACGCGATTTTTGCTGTATTGTCATTGGCCAGCGACGTGCGACTACTTGTTGCAACTTCACCAGAAAATAGGATCTGGATCCTAAATTTGCAACAAGTTGCAGTAGGTAGTTGCAACAAGTTGCATGCCCGTTTACACATGCAACTTTGATGAAATTTTTGGTCTCATCAGGTTTATGCAACAAGTTACATGAAGTTGCATATGGAAAGTTGCATGTGTAAACGGCCCTTTGTCATCATCTCAAAATCGCACAATCCAAAATAGTTCCGGAGTGCGTAATATGGGTAGCGGTTCGAAGCTGCAGTGGGAGTTTACTTCAGACCAATGTCAAGGATGTCATAAATACATGTACCTAGTCGTTAACACTGCGACACCAATGGCAACTTTATCAAAAATAAAAATAGGAAGTATTCACTGAAAATTCAAGCATCACCTGTCACAAACTGGTCATTTGAGAGTACTCAGTGAGAGCTTTCCAGCGAACATCTCTCTTCGATAGTGTTGCGATACTACATGTACGTTCACATACGAGTTACGTGCTTCCAAATTTTACTGAATGAATTTATTAGCAACGTCGCAGGTATGTCAGTTTCGGCTATTGCGTACGCGCCAAACTAACCCAAATGCTTCATAGTACACTACGGTAAAACGTACAAACGTACTGGACGCAGTTGTACTGTAATGCATTAAATGGTTGTACGCTGGCGCCGCCCGATGGTACCTCTGATGAGTCGTGTGATGCCAGTGGTCCTATGCTGTCGGCTGAAGTTTACACGTCAAATAAAATTATGTACCGCCCGCCGTAGTACTTATGCTTAGTGCTGGGCGTACACCGGCAAATAACGCTCAGATGGTCGTCGTATTGAAAGCAGAATGTCCTAGTCTGGGAGCTAACAAAGATTTAATGCACATTTCAAGTACAAAAACATTTTTGGGTTTGGGGGTTAGCTTCTATCCCACTGACCACAAAAACCCAATTCTTAAGTTCCGCAAATGGTGCGTTTAGAAGATACAGCCGTTTGAATTTTGGGTACTGACTTTACCATTGGAACAGAATCAGACTCATTATATACAGGGGCTTGGAAACTGATGTACAGCTAACTTTTAAACGGGTGGCTTGGGACCCTATAAATGTATTACCAATAGATAGAAACATGGGCCCACTGAGAGAGGAAAACATATTCTTACGTATTTTATCTTATTGGAAATGATGGTTTTACATCTTTTCAGAATTTTGGCCCGGCGGCCATTTTAAATAGATAACTTACTGTTTATTGAATTTCTCACGACATCCTATAGCAAATAAAAACAAATAAGAATATGCTAATCTGATTCTATGGACCTATGTTTCTATCTATTGGCAATACATTTATGGTGTCTCAAGCCACCCATTTAAAAGTTAGCTGTACATCAGTATCCAAGCCCCTGTACAAATGCTCTGATTTTGGTCCAATGACAAAGCCAGTACCCAAAGTTCAAACGGCTGTATCTTCTAAATGCACCATTTGCGGAACTTAAGAATTGGGTTTTTGTGGTCAGTGGGATAGAAACTAACCCACAAAGCAAAAAATGTGTTTGTACTTGAGATGTGAATTAAATGTTTGTTAGCTCCCAGACTATCCCTGTGCCGTTGTGTGCGGCTGCACCAAATATCAAAACGAGTAGATTAAGGGAATATGGCTACACTGTGCCACTGTTTCTTGGCTCTGCCATTTCGAATATGGCTGATGAGCCAAATGCACCTGGGCGTTTTTCGTGTGTGTGCGCCTAGCTTTACGGAGAATATTTCCTTATTCTGAAGATGACTTCGACATCATTGCCCTTGCAGATAAGCTCCTCCAAATTCGTGTCCTATAGCCTTACAATAACTGACTCTTGTAACAAGGACATGCATTCCTAGGATTCAATTCATTTTACGTCGGTGGGTGAAATTTGCATAATAGGCCGCGTGCCGGGTGGTGACGGGCGTACAGTGACCTACCGGTACGTCTCCACCTGCCGACGGGTCCACGAACATGAGTTGTGGTTCCAAATAGTGGGGCAGATATGTGACATATATGTTCACTTCCGGCAGAAAGTGCACAAATTTGCTTACAGAGGTATTTGTGTGCGTAGAATCCAAAAATTGCCGGATCCAAGAGGTCTGAGCAATGGGTCGGCCGCCATCTTGAATTTTCAAAATGGCCGCCACGGTGAGAGGTTGGGAAGTCACTAAGATAGCTTCCAAAGCACTCACGTCAATGAAATTTGGTATAGAGGGGCATTTTGGTGTGCTGAGTTCAAAAATTGCCGGATCCAAGAGATTTGACAAATGGGTCGGCCGCCATTTTGAATTTTCAAAATGGCCGCCACGGTGAGAGCTAAGTCACTAGAGATAGCCTCCAAAGCACGCAGATCAATGAAATTTGGTATAGAGGGATAATTTGGTGTGCTGAGTTCAAAAATTGCCAGATCCAAGAGGTTTGAACGACGAGTCGGCCGCCATTTTGAATTTTCAAAATGGCCGCCACGGTGAGAGGTTGGTAGTCACTTAGCTAGCTTCCAAAGCACTCACGTGAGTGAAATTTGGTATAGAGGCGTATTTTGGTGTGCTGAATTCAAAAATTGCCGGATCCAAGAGTTTTGACTAATGAGTCGGCCGCCATTTTGAATTTTCAAAATGGCCGCCACAGTGAGAGTGAAGTCACTCAGCTAGCTTCCAAAGCACTCACGTCAATGAAATTTGGTATAGAGGGATATTTTGCTGTGCTGAGTTCAAAACTTGCCAGATCCAAGAGGTTTGATCGATGGGTCGGCCGCCATTTTGAATTTTCAAAATGGCCGCCATGAAGAGGTTGGAAGTCGCACTAAGATAGCCTCCAAAGCACTCAGGTCAATGAAATTTGGTATCGAACAGAGGGGTATTTTGGTGAGCTGAATTCGAAAATTGCTGGATCCAAAAGGTTTGACCAATGGGTTGGCCGCCATTTTAAATTTTCAAAATGGTCACCACGATAAGAGGTAAACACCAGATAAGTGACGTCAGTATTCGTTCTACATCACCATGGAGGAATTATTCCTCCAAGATCAGAGAAATACTGTTATTTCAATGAGTTTGAATCTCCCGCCGTTTGGTAACTGTCCTATATAACCCGAGAACGTAATGAAAGCGAACAAGGCTAAACACATCAAAACCACACTCCAGGCAGAGCTGATCGGGGGCCATATTTATGAAGCTTTCGCAACTTTGCGTTCACGCAAATCTATTAAAGCCTGCCGCACACAGGAGCTATCTGCTGAGCAAAAAGTCATTCGAGACCGTTTGCTCAGCAGATAGCTCACCGANTACGGGTTGCCGGCTCTGCCATCCCAACTCAAAAGGTGCAGGAACTAATGCGTTCGGAATTTGTGACTGCCCCCAGACGTGACCAGCTTGAAAGGCCACTCTCTTCACATGCTGAAGCCAGTTACCTCGAGTATCGCGCAGTTATGTGAAATTCTTCTATCATGTTTGGGGTATAGAGGTACCCCTGGTTCATCAGTAAGGAGTGCCCTTACATATCTGAAAGTGATTTCATGTGAAAGAACACCCCTGAAAACACAGGAAACGACACCACGGTCATTACCATAGGAATGTGCATCTTGGACGTAGCCGTTAGAATGAAACATGGGTTCTCGCATTGTGTCTGGGGTAGGGGTACCCCTAGTTAGCATATACTGAGTAATCTTATGCACTCAACTATCTTTTTATGTGAAAGAACAATCCCCAAAACATAGGTAAAGACACCAAGATCACCGGATTCTGACAAAGGATTTTCAAATTACATCATTTTAAGGAAAATAGGTCAAACACCAAATCCCGCTGACTGTGAGTAACAAAATCAAGATTATCAATATATCGCTCCATAAGAATTCAGATTGATCCAAAACAGGTAGATTAAAGTTGGTTTGGTCATTGCATATTATTTATTCTAAAAGAGTTGTATGCTAAAATGTATTGACCAACGTGCCTGGCGGCCATCTTTGTTTTCCATTTTACAACCGGATCCCATGGGAAAAGTGCTTGGATCCGGCAAAATTCGTCATCAGCACACTTGAAAGGCCCAGTATGCAAATTTTCACACTTTCTGCCGGATGTGAACAACTCGGCCATTTTTTGTTACATATCTGCCCCACTAACAGTTCAATATGTGCAGTCAAGCCTATAAGGCCGAGTTCACATAGATCTGCACCTACACGGACACACGGCTTGCAAACAAAGGTTTCATGGTCATGAACCCTTTGAGAAGCCGTTGTTTGCCAGCATTATCTGAATGTTTACCATGTAGCTCTAGAGCCCTGTTTACACTACATAGAAATCCCCAGGCTTTTTGAGCCCGTGTCAAGCCCGGGCCTGAAAAAAAAAACGACCTGAGATCCCGCGCGCGTCTACACTAATAAAATCTAGCTACAAAGGCTGCACTGGACACGCCGCCTGTCGAGGTGTCAAGAACTGGATAAAGCCCGGGTCTATTGTGTCTACACTACTTAAAAAACCCGCTTGTGATCTAAATTAAGCCCTCCAAAAACCCTTCGAGCTCGGAGGGCTTATAGCCCCGGGCTTTTCATCCCTGGGTCTATTAGACCTGTGCTTTTAACAGGTGTAGAGACAGGTGAAACCCGGGTGAGACGCAGGCTTTTATGTAGTGTAAACAGGGCTAGTGTGAACCCGGCCTAAGGCTTATAGCTTCCTGCCTTCATTTGCAAACACCAACAAACAGTTCAATAGCATCAAGTAGAACAATAGAAAGTTCCATAACTGTTTACAAGTTCTCATGAATGATAAATCAAGAATTTGTCCTACGGGGTTTAAATGGATTTCTGTTAGAGATTTATGAGTCTGTAAAATGCTGTGTAATAATAGTGTATGGATTTATGTAATGAATTATACAAGTGAAAAGAGTTATGCTCGTGGATTAGGACTATAACTTATTAATGCTTGCCAACGTATTTCGTCATGGTATAATTGTTAGGCTTGCTACTGTAATATTAACTCATCTATTCCCAGCTTTGTGTAGGTGGTATTTTCAGATGCAGTTTTCTGAAAGCCTGGGAAATGAATTGGAAAAAATTTGAAGAAACATTCTTCAGATGATTCACAGGAACAAACTCTCTTCAAATATTTTTCAATTCATACCGTAAAATGTGAGAAAACGTTGACGGAAGTCAAGATATCGTCTGCTGGACTCTGGGGGCAGACGATTAAATGTCATCGGCAAACTGTGCGTCCGCCTGTCAGTCTGTCTGCCTGTCCCTCCGTCCAAATCCCTTCCAGCCTGAATCCTTTCCCGAAGCCAGATTTTATGACTATTTTTAGGGAAGATGTGTCAGCAGTCTGAGGTGTGTCACGCACCGCACCCGTCACAATGTGATCTTTGACCTTGACCCTGTGACCGTTGACGCAAATATATCTTCCGGCCTATAACTTCGCAATGGAGGTAGATTTTATGTCAGTATTTTCAGGGAAGGTGTGTGAGCAGTCAAAGGTGTGTCGCGCCCCGCACCTGTCGCAATGTGACTTTGACCTTGACCCTGTGACCTTCGACGCAAATATCCATTCTGGCATATCACTTTGCAATAAAGACAGATTTTGGGTGAATATTTCCAGGGAAGGTGTCTGAGGAGTCAAAGGTGTGTCGTGCACCACTCTCTTCGTGATGTGAGCTTTGACCTTGACCCTGTTACCTTCGACGCAAATAACTGCTCCGGTATATAACTTTGCAACGAAGGCATATTTTGGGTGAATATTTCCAGGGAAGGTGTCTGACCAGTCAGAGGTGGGTCATGCACCACACTTGTCGCAATCTGACCTTGACCCTGTGACCTTTGACGCAAATATCCATTCTGGTTCTTAACATTTCAATGAAGGCAACTTTTGTTCAGTGGCATTTGCAACCACTTTGTGTTGCTCTTGTTTATGCTTTCAGTACAATGCTCGCAGCGCCGCCCTGTTGGGGAAAAAGTTGTGCGGGTTCCTAATTCTCTGGTGTTGGTGCTGCTTCTGTTTTCAATGGCAATACACACCATATGACATAAAGTTTCCTGACCTATACACTGGATGACTTAATTGCATTCAGCAGTGACAGTAACTCATGGCACAGACCGAGACTGACACTCCACCAGACCATGCCCTGAATTATTCATATGAGGCAATTTGAGCACAACATGTTTTATTGACATTAATTTACTGAATACCATCCCTAGGCATAGAATTATTTAGTAATTACATAAATGCTATCATCATATGTCTTGTTGGAAAACATAAAGTTTTTCTGCGTTTTATGCATTATATCATCAATATCAGTAAAATAGCATTTGGTTATACATCGTTAATTAAGTTTCCTTTAAAGGCCAATATACAGGATACGAGTTTTACTCCGATTGTCGGATCCGACATGATCGTATAATTTTACGGCCTTTGCGACATCAGCAGGGCCAGATCCAGAATTGACAGAAAGAAGGGGCGTAGCTCGACGTAGGCGACGACACCGAAACCGTGAAGCCCAAATGTGGGGTTGAAAATTTCTAGTGCTTTAGAATAGATGCATTTTCCTGGCATCTGAGAGCAAAATACTCGATTTTTTATCTGATTAATTTTTTTCTTGCTAAAAAAATTATTGCTCTGCCAAAAATGGGGGGGACGCACGCTCCTGGATCCGGGCCTGATCAGATGCACAAGGCGGATGTTCTGTTTTCTTCCGGTATTGGATGAAGGACGCATGAACTCGACCATTCAGGTGGCTGCATTGAGGCTCAAATTGGGCCCAATATAATGATATAATGGTCACTTACTGGGAGTTGTATAGCAGGCACAGCTCCAAGGGGGGCACACCCGGCCCGTGCCCCCTCTATTTTGTGGAAAATCTTTAAAATTGACCGGGAAATTTCGCAATTTTGAAAAGATGTTAAAATTTGACTGAGGTTTTCCACGATGTGCGCTGGGTGTGCCCCCTCTTTCCATGATTCTGGATCCGCCCAGGGCTGTATAGGTCCATGTGCATCAACAATGGTAATATTACGAAGTATGATACAACTCCATTCCTTTGAAATATAATATCACATGATGTAGAAAATAAGCTCTATTTTGTCTCTTACCTTGGCAATATATCCAACAAAAAGAAAAAAATTATATTCTCCTGAATCGAATCCTAAATCCTTGATATTGTCACATTAATCCTGTTATATTGTGCTCTACTTGACAACACATAAGCTTGAACGAACTGTGTCCAAGCGAGCCAGGGTTCAACTAAACAACTGTGTACTTCAGTTGCTTCTGAGTGCTGGATGGTAATGTTCCTCTTGCTGGTAATGCTGCAAGCTGTTGCCAGGCGATGCATGGGTTGGCAACATTACTGTGTTCGTGATGGCTTGAACTAGAACCACACCAGTGATAGGAAAAAGCCTATATAATATGTCGATCATGGTTTAAACTATGCTATTAAGTTGACTTTAACTTGGGTGATTGTGTTTTAGCTAGGACTGTAAACTGGGGCTACGGTGATGGTTTAAACTGGGGCTACCAAGTGGGTTAAACTAGTGATATGTTGATGGTTTAAACTAGGACTATGGTGATGGTTGAAACTGGGATTATGTCGTCAATGGTTTAAACTGGGACTGTGTCAGTGGTTTAAACTGGGACTCTGGTGATGGTTTAAACTGGGACTGTGTCAGTGGTTTAAACTGGGACTCTGGTGATGGTTTAAACTGGGACTATGTCAATGGTTTAAACTGGGAATACGGTGATGATTGAAACTGGGACTATGGTGTTGGTTTAAAGTGGGACTATGGTGTTGGTTTAAACTGGACTATGGCAAAATGGTTTAAACTGGGGGACTATGGCGATGGTTTAAACTGGGACTATGTCAATGGTTTAAACTGGGACTATGTCAATGGTTTAAACTGGGACTGTGGTGTTGGTTTAAACTGGGTCTACCAAGGTGGTTTAAATCATAAACATATCACACTGTTTGGGTAGTACCGTCTGGGGTAAAACTAAGACTAGTGTAATAGTGTACATATCTGCAGGTACAGAAATATTTCAAAAGATATTTAGGGAGTTCAGGTGGAAGTCATTGCAAGTTTGCCTGTTGTTTTACATGGGATATGAACATATAACAATTCAGAATAGACTTGTAGGCAACTATACCTGGCTTAAGTAGATGCCTTGGAATCTTTGCAGCTGACTAAATCGATTTCTTTCGAATAACGGAACTTATATAAAAATGCTTTGTAAAACGTACACTGTATTGTTGTACTAAAGTTGAAACAGTGGAGTCATGAATGGGCTGATAGGGTGGGACAGTGCCAACAACTGTGCCTTACACGTCTGAGGTAGTTGGTTCAATTCTGAGTCGGGTAGGCTTATTTCTGGAGTGATGGAACTTTGGTCTTTTTAGACTGGTTCCCGTCTTTGCCACTCGACCCACTGGCGCTCCTGTTCCGCTATACAAAGAAAGGTATGGACCACTATTTTGACATGGTGTTACATGTATGACGTCAGGAGCTATATTTGTTCGGGAAACCCCTCCATTATCTAAGATGGCGTCATGTGGTAGATAGTGGTAAGTGAGATATTTGGTTGAAACTGCGAAGCAGTTTGAGAGCCTCAGAACTGGATGTTTGCAAGACATCAGATTATTTCGGAGAATTTTCATGGTTGCATTAATTTGCACACACACCAGGCACACTTCTAAGTACTTTCTAGGTGTTGGGCAGGCCTAGATAGGCCTAAGTTGTCGAGGGAACCAGTCTATGGTCTTTTCAACTTCAGCTTGGCATCCTTCGCCTAGGCTTAGGCAGACGGCTGAGTCTTCTGAGGCAGCAGGGAGTGGGAGTCCTCCCACCAAGAGCCGTCGAAAGGTACCTTTGACCTAGTTTTAAAAGGTTGATGAGGTCAAAGAACAGAGATGCAAGGTACTCCTGGGTTCTGCCCAGGACTGAACGAGTGCCAGTTGGAACGGGGGGTCTGGGGGCCTCCCCCAGACAAATTTGAAATCTAGACTTGCTGAAATGCGATTTCCTGGCACCTGAGAGTCGAAATAATGAGCTCATTTGGAGTCAAACTGACCCAGATCCACTCTATTGCAACTTAGGCAGCCCGCCGTCGTTGTTGTTGTCGTTGGTCAGGTGTCAGGAAGCCCTGCCGGGAAGCACATTTGGTGAATGGGCCCAGAAAGTAAATTCAGAAGTATGCGTGGCGGGCATCTCTCGTGGAACACTTCGTTAGTTCTGATGGTTGGAAAATACTCTTTTTAGGCCGAGTGCCGGTCGGCATTTCTGCGTCCTGGTCGGGGTCGTCCGGCACCGAGAGCCAATCAGGCAGCTTGTCTTTGGCATGATTTGTCCGAAACTGCTCTGGTTTCCTTCTGCCTTCTGTAACTGGTGCCCATTCTCAAAATTGATAAACACTTTTTAGATGCAAATTTTCAGTTCCATTAGCCAACTTCAGTGCAAAAACAGGCAACAATATCGATAGCCATAAATAAAATGGGAAATGAGAGTGATGAAACTGAATGGGCTGATCTTGATTGAAAACATACCATAAATTCCACTCCATTATCGACAAGATTTTCGTTTTCATTTTCCCAACCCACATGTCCTCTTCGCATACTGCCGCTCTACATAATCCTCTCCTGCGGAATTCTCCCACGCCCGAGACGGAGCGAACGGAAGACAGCGGGGCCTGGCCAATATCCCCGCCAATAAACCAACGAGTAAATCACTGTTATGATGTTATGTGTAATAATATACATTCGGTTCACAATCAAGACACCCTTGAGGATAGAAAATTACAGTGGATCCTGATAGAGTGGAACCTCTCTTAGTGGACACCTCTAAAGCCGAGAAATCGCATTTCAGGGCCTCTAGATTTCAAAGCGTGTCTGGGGAGGCCCCCAGACCCTCCGCTGAGGACGTGCGTGTGGCAGCGGCTTCCGATATCAGTAACCGTGTGATGTCACCAGCGCCCGGTCTGTTTCAAACCCTGTGGAGAACCCTGCTGACATCTGCTGTGTTCTGATTACATAGGTCAAATAGAAATGACCAGTTTTGGGCTGAACTTTGGTGTCCTTAATAGAGAGGTGTCCTCCTAGCAGAGGTGTCCGTGAAGAGAAGTTCCACTGAACATAGCGGACACCTCAGTCAGCAGGACACCTCTCTATTAAGGACACCAAAATTCAGTCCTATACTAGTCGTTTCTCTTCATTTTGACCTCTGTAGTCAGGACACCTCAGGACACCTCCCAATCTAGGACAGCACCTGACAGTCCCAAAGGTGTCCTTAATAGAGAGGTTCCTCCATCTGAGACAATGATTCCTTCCATGTTTCTCTCTGAACTTATTGGCTGGTATTCATATAAAACATAGCAAATGCTTTTACTTAAGATTTTCACATTGATGTCCAATGTAAATGTACTACAAAACTTGAAGTAAAAGCATTTGCTAGCTTTTATGAACATCAACAATTATCTTGGAAGTTATTAAAGAAACGAGCCATTGATTGTGAGTAAATGAAAAAAGCAATTTGTGGATGTTTTTCATGATTTTCTCTACAACAGTTCATGTTTCTGTGCGTCAGTATTCTTCAAAGATGGAAAGTCAGCGACACAAACAATTGATGGTGTTTGTAGCTAAATTATATCTACTGGTCTCTAATGCTGATGTCATGCAGGTCGCACCACGATTGCCTGCGCTGCGATGGAACTGTTGGCATCAAGTGAAGAAATTGCGGTCAGGTCGCAAAAGTGAAAATGTGTGCGCTCATGTGGAACGGGCGGCATCTCCACGCAGGGAATCGTAACTTGAGTCGGGTTGACTGCGAATGGATTATGCTGTCAGGATGACACAGAAGTTGATTTTGTTCAACTCTTGCGATTCATGATCTTTTTTTGATCGGCGATGATGCCAATAGTCGCAGACGCAACTGCAGTCATGTCACACCATATCGGCGACTGATTTGTTCCACGCGGTCATGCGTCAGACGCTAAGTGATCCGGAAAAGTCAGTCGCTGCCTGTTTTGTGCCATCGCAAGATCGACCTGACATCAGGTCTGAAACTGGTCTGAAAGGGTCAAGTCAGTGAGTGCTGAACGAGCTGCTCCTAGAGTTCCCCAGAAAGGTTTCTGCAGGAAGGGAGTTAAAGAACTGACGCCTGTGATCTGGTTCAGACTGGTGCAAATGTATGTGCTCTGCTTACCGTACTGTTTTTTATGCCCCCGCTGCAACGCAGTCGGGGGCATTATGTCGTCACCCGTTACGTCCGTCGTCGTCCGTCGTCGTCGTCGTCGTCGTCCGTCGTCCGTTTATTGTTTCCGTTCATTTAAAAGAGAACTGTTCGTCCGATCAAATTGATTTTTGGTATGCATGTTGGGGGTGACTAGAGGAAGGTTCCTTTCGAAAATGGCCGCGCTCCGATTTCCAATATGGCTACCAGAGCCGCCATCTTGAAATTGGTTTCCGTCGATTTCAGGGAAAACTGTTTCTCCGATCAAATTGATTTTTGGTATGCATGTTGGGGGTGACTAGAGGAAGGTTCCTTTCGAAAATGGCCGCGCTCCGATTTCCAATATGGCTACCAGAGCCGCCATCTTGAAATTGGTTTCCGTCGATTTCAGGGAAAACTGTTTCTCCGATCAAATTGATTTTCGGTATGCATGTTGGGGGTGACTAGAGGAAGGTTCCTTTCGAAAATGGCCGCGCTCCGATTTCCAATATGGCTACCAGAGCCGCCATCTTGAAATTGGTTTCCGTCGATTTCAGGAAGAACTGTTTGTTCCATCAAATTGATTTTCGGTATGCATGTTGGGGGTGACTAGAGGAAGGTTCCTTTCGAAAATGGCCGCGCTCTGATTTCCAATATGGCTACCAGAGCCGCCATCTTGAAATTGGTTTCCGTCGATTTCAGGGAAAACTGTTTCTCCGATCAAATTGATTTTCGGTATGCATGTTGGGGGTGACTAGAGGAAGGTTCCTTTCGAAAATGGCCGCGCTCCGATTTCCAATATGGCTACCAGAGCCGCCATCTTGAAATTGGTTTCCGTCGATTTCAGGAAGAACTGTTTGTTCCATCAAATTGATTTTCGGTATGCATGTTGGGGGTGACTAGAGGAAGGTTCCTTTCGAAAATGGCCGCGCTCTCATTTACAATATGGCCGCCAGAGCCGCCATCTTGAAATCATATTCCGTCAATTTCAGGCAAAACCGTTTGTCTGATCATATTGATTTCTTGTATGTGTGTTGGGGGTGACTAGAGGAAGGTTCCTTTCGAAAATGGCTGTGCTGCGATTTACAATATGGCCGCCAGAGCCGCAATCTTGAAATCAGATTCCGTCAATTTCAGGAATGTACTATTTGTCCGGTGATATTGATTTTTGGTATGCATGTTCCCTGATATTGACGGAATCTGATTTCAACATAACTTGACTGGAGGTTCGCCCAACTCAACATACACGCGGGGGCATATGCCACGCTTTGCGTTGCTCTTGTTTTCCGTTGTACTGGAAATAAATAACATGCATGTTGATGTACCTGTACAATAAAAAAGGAAAGAAAGTATTATAAAACATCGGCATTTATATTTTTGGGGAGTAAAAGGATGTAACTAAGACATCAGAGGATCCATGCTAGGGTTTCAGGTTCAAGGTACGGTTTCCTGTACCAGTACCGGTACACTCCTCTAAAGCCAGGCGTACATCGCACTTGCGACTGGAAGTAACTGATCTCATCAGTCGCTAGTGATGTACGTGCTGTGCGCACATCACAAATTCAGTAAAACTAGGAGGTTCCAATCAGTCGTCATGTCCTGATCATGTACATCGCACTTGCGACTGGCAGCAACTCAGGTAACATCCGGGGCGTTGGGACTCGACGACACTGGGTTTTGTGCAGAAAACTGGCACTGATCAGTCACAAACCTGCGTACATTGCAGTGACTGAACGAAACTGGGTACAACTTGTCGCTAGAAAGTTGAACATGTGCAACTCGCGGTGACTGGCAAAATCTCAGTTCAGCAATGGTGCGTACATCGACTGTTTCTGGCGACTGATCAGTCGCCTCCAGTTCCAGCTAGATCCTGCCAGTTGTCAGTAGCTCAGTGGCAACGAGTTGTCTCGTCAGTCACAAGTGTCATACACTAGGCTTTAGAGAATTCTGTGGGAGAGATGCTGAGATGGGTGAATGCAGATCCAGCTGATCTTGCTAGTTGCCGTAGATACCAGGCGATAAACCACAATGTACTCTTTTGATTGAGATAAATTTACAAAGTATCAGTCATGGTGCGAGAAATAAGGTGGTAATAAAAGCGGTTATGGACAGTGGTGTGTTGTTTGACCGCTTCCTGCATGATGATAAATAGAAGATAGAAGGATAGAACAGGCAAGGTTGTTGTATCTTGGATGGAAACTGGTGGTTTCTTGCTCAAAATGGCAACATCAAGAATAATACCAATCGTATTTGGCTGTATTTCCAATCGTTAAGCCCAGGGGCATAGCTGTGGGGGCAGGGGGCTAATACCTCCCCAGAGCAAAAAGGGACAAAACAAATTTTCCTCTTAAATGTCATTTTCCCTCTTCGAGCCAAGTTATTCTGGTGTCAAATGTGTGGAAAATGCATCTGAGAGGATGTAGATTTTCAATTTTTTTCTGGGGGAGGGCCCCAGAGCCCCCCTCCGGCTTTGCTGTCCAGACTCAAGCAATTTTGCTAGGCCATAAAAGCTAGCTATGCCCCTGTAAGCGCACTGAGGGGTTGTTAAGGCTGGATTTTGCACTATATAAGCATCATGATATATATACATGTATGTAAAATTAATCTGAGGTGAACTAAAAGCCGGTGCCTCTGTCATTCAAGGATCAGATTTTAGAAAAACTTACCAGGTAGGTTTCTGTGGCAGGTGTAAATTACACTTGATGATAACGATATGGTGTTGGCAGCCAGCATCTGACACAGAATCAACTGTTGATGAGGAAGAGAAAGAAATGGTTGGTACAGCTAACAAGTAGAAACTAGGTACCCCTGTATATCATCATTACTTGATTAACTCATTCTGACGCCATCGTTGAATGCCTGGTATTTTGCAGGGGTGGATCCACAATCTGTCAAAAGAGGGGGCACGTCCAGGCCATTCACATCAGAAGCCTCCTTAATTTTGACGATTTCTTGCTCAGACTCAAAGAATTTTCCTAAATATGAGGGGATGTGTGTGCCCCCTCTGTATCCGCGCCTGATTTTGTAGTTACTAGTTGTTGGTTGAAAAGTTGTGGAAGTGAGGTTTTGCAAATCATACTACATGTATAAAATTTGAGAAGAGTTTGTTTGTTTGTGGCTGTTCGCGATTTTCTCCAAGACTGACGAACGGATCGCCGCCAAACTTGGTGCAGACAGACCTGGGAAGTGTCCTTACGAAGACTGAATTTTGATATGACTTATAGTTCTCTAAATATTAAGATAATATTGAAAATAACAATGCTGTTTTGGCCTTTTGACGTCATGATGTCGCTGAGATTGCCGTCGCGTCATCCGTCGACAACGTCATGTGCGATGGAATGATGTAATTACACCATTCGAACGGGTATGATGTCATTACATCCCCCAAGCGCTCCAAATGACATGCTGCATCTCGCATGAATTTAGCAGTTCCCCCACTGAACAGGTATTGGCTAGTCTGACATAAAACACAAAGACGAACTAGAAATTGACTTGTGAGTCAATTTGAAGACCGCCTTTGAAAATTCACTGATGAGTTTTGTAAATATGTTTGGGCAATGTAGAAACTGATGATATTGGGACTGAACATGCGTCATTTACAGTAGGCCTATAGGCCTAGGCCTACATTTATGATGTAGATGTAGGCTACATGGCTTTACAGTGCGATTGCGTGTTTCGCGGCAGCCAAGATCAGGGGGTTATTGTTTTCAAAGTTGGGCCTACTAAATTTCACAATTGGTAAACTTGTCGGGTCATGACCATTTAAATGTTATTGATTTCAGACAAATGTGCGTGTCATTTTTCGCGAAATACGGGTAGGCCTACATCATGGCACCGGACCAAATTCATTTCGATCTCTGATTGGCCAGAGGACCTGAAACGTGGTGTGCGTGGCGTCACAGTTGATCCGAGATGCGATGACGTCAGCGAAAACCCCGCTGCGGCGAGTGACGCTGCAGCGTCATGCTCGACGTCGTGGTGACGCTGCGTTCTTAGGCCCGACGTCATGGGTTGTTGACGTCATGGGCAAAGGTAAAATGCGTTAGGACAACAGACTTCATCTAATTAAACAGTTCATTGTTGGCGGATGACCCCCAAAATCAATAGGTTTCCGTGTAACATGCATATCCACAACTCCTGAAAGTTTCATCGGGATACGTGGCGTATTTTTTGAGTTATCCTGCCGAAACCAAAGATTGGACGGAGAGAGAGAGAGAGAGAGAGAGAGAGAGAAATCCAGTGAAACCAATGAAGACCGCCACCTTGTGAGGTGGTGGCGGTCTTAAATATGAAATTGGACTTCATTTCCATGACATATTTCAGGAGATGGTTGGTACCAGAAATATCGCCTGCTGAAGAGCGTCTTTTAGTGTATGATGTTGGCCCGATTGAGTTACGGTGTATATCAAACTTTGAAATTTATCTTTCGTCTCCACTTCGTAGCTACAAAGTAGAAATTTAAAAATTCAAGATGCACCATAACTCTCTCGGTCTTACATGACATGCTAAAAGACGCACTGGCAGCAGGGACATTTGTGGGAAATACATTAGGTCCTGGAAATGAAGTTGGAATTTCGTATTTCATACTTCGTGTTTTGTCAGATTTGCGAAACCTCACTATTTAGTGTCCGAAGGCAAACTTGCTGAAGTATAAAGCAATGACAGTTTTCATTCCGAATGTCATTATCTCCGCCATTACCAAACAATACCGGACCATCCCATTTAGCCTTGCTAAATTAGATTGGGAATGCATCGCTGTCCACAACCCGTGAACATTAGGTCCCCTAATGGTAATACCTAGATCATCTAAGCTTTCCGGGGAATTTCCGTCGTGTGCCTTGTTGCATACTTGATGAAGCTACAGATGAGGTAATTTGGATAATTTTCATACGCATCAGACGAATATTATTGTTAATAATGCATTGTGATGGACTGATATCATGCCAATAAAAAAAAAGATGTAGAATGCTTTGTGGTGTTGGTCCATTACCTGTTGTAGCAACTGCAATGGCTGCAGCAGCACAGCATCCTTTTTTATCCGTTCATGTACAGGCGTGGATCCGGGGGGGGGCACACTCGGCACGTGCCCCCCTTTTCCGCCAACAACTCTGTAAAATTGACCGTGAAATTCTGAAATTTGGAGCAAATCATTGAAATTCACCACAGATTTCAATGTTTCTAGCACAGTGCGCCCCTCTTTTCCGAAATCGTGGATCCACCCCTGATGTAGATGGTATGGTTCAGATCTGTTTGACTTAGAGACTTCAAACTTCTTGTCCAGGTACAGGTACCTCATGGTATGAACTTCTTGCACACTTCAAAAAAAGTGCAAGTTGGGTAGCTTGTGAGGTAGCTCGCTGTGTGCACGTATTTTTCGGTGAGTTTTCTGCCTTGCAAGGCCTTGAGGTGAATATTCAACACGTTTGATGAGGCGAAAAACTCACCGTGCGCACGCTACTTGAGCTACGTGATTTCAAGATGGCGGCCCCAGCGGAATACCAGACATGCATGAAACAGAAGATGCTGATTTGGAAGTACATAAATGTAACTGAACAAAAAGTCTTCTTTTTATTGTCGATCACTTCAGGTGTATGGCAAGCCACAGCGGAATTTATTCAAGACTCTGAAAAACTTATTAAAAATAAAAAAAGACTTTTCATTTACTTCCAATTCAGTGTCTTGTGTTTCATGCATATATCTGCCATGTCTATTTCCGCTGGGGAGGGGGGACTGCCATCTTGAAGTCATGTCAACGGTGGATGCGATTTCATTGGCCGCCTGGAATTTCTGTTCTCGGCAGGTAGCTCAAGTAGCGCGCACACTTGCGAGGCAGAAAACTCACCAAAAAATACGTGCACACAGCGAGCTGTCTGCTGAGCAAACGGTCTTGACTGACTTCTTGCTTAAGCCTAGTTCACACTGCAGGTGCGGTGTGACATGGCGCGATCTGAACAAAGGATTACAGCCTTCTTTCCGCATCGCAAGTGTGAACAGCTACAGGCTTAACAGTGGAAACAATCAGGCGTGAATCGCCCCGCGTTGCACCGCGCCTGCAGTGTGAACTAGGCTTTAGCAGATAGCTCCAGTGTGCAGCAGGCTTTAGACTTCCATTACCGATATGTCTCACATTTTGTCTATAGACGTCATTTAGCCTTTGTATTGACGTCATTTAGCCCTGTAGCACTTGTGGAATGTCTGAAAGTGGCATTTCTGAACGCTGCCAGCCAAGTACCTGGGAGTACAAGTATGCCCACTGGTGTGCACCTTGGAAACAGCTGCATGCAGTTGAAGGCAAAAGAAGGTGATGGGGGGGGGTGTCTGAAGAGGTTGAAGCAAGTTTGATGTGAATCTTGTACCCGAAACCTATTGTGTCAGGTACATGTAGAAGAATAAGATGTTATACCACAAGCCGCATTATATACAAGATTTACAACTAACAGGTGAATATGTGCTTGTATTTCTCTATCCTTGCTCATTAATTACTTCAATCTGTTCTTTTCTGCCCCGAAATGATTTATTTGCACCTTGGGGTAATGATAATTGGTTTACTCTTAAAGGGAAAATACATTTTGGCTCTCTTTAAAGCCCCGTTTACACTGAGGAAAAATAATCGTGCTCAGAGATCGCCCAAAAAATAGCAAGTGTAAACGGGACAAGCATGCCAGGAATGGTTGCAAACCGAATCGTGCCGAGACCAGCAGTTGGAGGTGGTCTTGGACCGGTCTGAGCACAGATCGGTTGGATAACACTGTTGTGTAAACGGTAACCAATCTGGGCACGGTTGCTAAATTCTGTTCTGCACAGCGCCTCCAAGTGGCAGCAGTTTGCCGGTTCCTCATTGTACTGTAGTGATACATGTTTGGGAGCTATTAGTTAAGATATAGGGAGCCCTGGCTATTAGTTATGATACAGGGAGCCCTGGGTCAGTCTTTTGAGAATTCTTATCTCATATTCTTGCCATTTGATCTTATCTACGTGACACGCTCACAAAAGTCTCCGTTGATGATGGATGGTCTTCCTGATTCGATTATTAATGTGTCTTTGCCGTCTCGTCTCTTTTGCTGGGAATGGTAATAGTTTTCCTAAACTTGTTTTTTAGCTGTTCAGTCAGAAGGGTTTGGTCAGTTGATATGAATATGGGACTCGCTTTTCGGTCTGTATGGGCAGTTGTAACCGCAAATAAAGACGTTATTGCAGTGTTCTCCACACCAGTTAAAAAAAGGGCGGCTCGCCTCTCTTAAATTAAAAATACCGACAGCAAAATCTGCCCCTCTTAAAAATGGCCCGCCCCTCTTAAAAATTCATCCGCCCTAATATTTATGATTTAGATCGCTCAATTATGCATCTCAGATGCTTAGAAAACGCATCTCAGAGCACCTAAAATCCAAATTTCGCTGGGAGAAGGTGCCTTTGGCTCCTCGCGCAGTGCCTTCATCACCAGGCCCACTGCCGCCCCTCTTAGACCAAAACCCGTGGAGAACACTGTTATTGTGGTCATATTCTCTAGTCGTTGTGATGGTCTCTAGTCGTAGATAAGAAAGACGTAAGGTGGCGCTGCAAAATAAAGACATTGTTGTAGTGTCATATTCTCTAGTCGTTGTGGTGATCTCTAGTTGTAGCTAAGGAAGACGTAAGGTGGCGCTGTATCATTCGTAACACTTCGGGTGTTTTCGTCATTCTTCCTGTGGACGACTGCAGCGCCACCTTACGTCTTTCTTAGCTACAACTACTGATCATCACAACAACGTCTTTATTTTGTAACGTCTTTATTTGCGGTTATAACCACCCATAGGTCTGGCACATGGACAACAAGATCCAAACTACTCCGTACTGCTGTGTCGTTCCGTATGCTCCATGGCGAGGTCAAGGCCAGCAGTTGGGAGATCCCACCAGCATCTAGACTGGTCCCCTGTCCTTGAGCCAGTTCAAGAATAGGAGACCAGTCTAACAAGCACCAGGAATTGTCTGACTATCCTTTGGCAAGATACTTGGCCTGAAATGCTTCTGTCAACTCAGCTTGAATACAGTTAGATCCGCTGGGTTTTGCTTGCCAATAGACCGTTCTCAAATTGAAGTAAATGACAAAAATCTGTGACAAAAATCTCAACCATAACCTCGGTACTGAAACTGAATGACGTGATGCAGGCAACCCCATGGCGGTGACTTCAAAGATGTTGTGTCAGAGTCGACCATAGCTGAATCATGGATTGCCTCATGTCGCCCAGTTTCAGATCAAGGTTCTGGTAATTTCGGCTTAAGTGCACAGATCTGCGAATTCGAAAATCGTCTTTTGAGCTTGAAAGATTCCAAAGATTTTCTAGGGGTGGTGTCACCCTGAAAGAGAGGTTTCAATGTTCTGTCGATTACAGTGAGTTGATTGAACGACATTCTGAGTGTCAACATAACGTCATAACGTCAACGATGTCAACATCATGTCATGTTTGATTTACAAATTGCCCCCACTCTAATCTATTTACCAAATGTGATTCTAATGCAGTAATTGTGAAATGGGCAAAAGTTTGTGTTGGTTACCAAAAGATGTTTCTTCCTCTTGCTGGTAGTTGTGCATCGTGTCAGTGGTGAGTGTTGCCATCTGTTGGAGGTTTGGTAGTTCATTTCACTTGTGGGGCTGTAAAAGTGGAGCACTCGAGATACATGTATCGGTGTGGTATCTGCCAGTGTTTCCATATATCAGTGTTTCCATATATCAGTGTTTCCCCACATTGTTTGGGAAATGCTGGCAGATAGATCGACACGTTTCTCTGTGTATCCCCTGTTGTCAAGTCACAGCTTTAATGTATTAACTGTAAATTTTGTTAGTTCTAATTTTTCTTTCTTAAAAAATTTGCAAAAAAGTATTTGACACACAAGGTTCCAGACGTGATATAATGTCCTACACACCATGAAGCACCATTTCCTTGCAAGGCGTTCTATTACGTCCTATGCAAGCTATGATCCTCGGGTGTTTTAGGGGATTCCCTTGACTTCTTAATGACGTCCTACCCAGTTAACGGGTTAAAGGACCACGGTACGCGATGGATCTCTAATGGGTAATTTGACAGCCGATGCAGAGGGAGCCACCTACTTAACCCTTTCGGTGCGTTTGACGTGCAGTACACGTCATGGCATATGCGCAGTCCAGTGCGGGTGACGTGCAGTGCACGTCATGCCCAATACTTTTGATACTTGTCACACACTGGCCGTAGTAGCTTTATAAATGGTATACGCACTTGGAAAACTTTAGTTTGATCAGGATACAATAGATGGCGACACTTTTGAATATTTTTGGCGCCGTTGGGCGGTGCCTCCACGGACGAACTGATGCGCAGCACTGCGTGGCATTGCGTAATAATGGCTGCCGCAGCGAAAGGGTTAATATCCTGTCAGACAATAGGAGGGGAACAATCGCAGATGGGGCATGCTCAAAAACATTACACCGGTAATCAGTGCACCCTATGTTGCTGCATAATCATTTGTAGTACAAATGATTTGTGTTGATAATTTAATAAAATAGATTTTGGTCTTTTCTACTTGCAGCATGAATTATGTGAACAGTGGGGTCACATGAAGACAGCAGTGAAAAACTCAGGAATTAGGTAGGTCATGATAGGGAGTCCCAATGATACCAACCGTATAGGGAACTGCTTGAATGGCATTTTTAGAAAGGTTGCGAATAACTAATCCAACTTTTTAGCTCACCGGGTTGAGCTATTACGATGGTGAAGCGTCCGGCGTCGTCCGTCGTCGTCGTGTTCCGTTAGCAGGGCACGTTTCGTAACCGCTATGGCTATGGCTATGGATCTGAAACTTGGTACATACATAGCCCTAGGTCAGATGACCTATGACACCAAGTTTCGGTCCGATTCGATTGTTGGCTTGGCCAAGAGATTGCTCATACCACTGATATGTACCTCCCTCTGTCATTAGACTATTATGTCCAATCCGGTGAGCACATGGTCCATGGACCATTTCATTCGTTACTCTTCCTAGATTTATTTACACGACATTTCTACCAGTGTTCCCTGGTCGTTGTCAAGTGTAAAAAAGACAACGACAACAGTCGTTGTCAAGTGTAAAAAAGACAACGACAACATTGACACTTGAAATTCAGTTGTACACTTGACAACGACAACACTGACACTTGAAATTCAGTTGTACACTTGACAACGACCAGGGAACACTGGTAGAAACGTTGTGTTAAATAAATCTAGGAAGAGTAACCAAAAAGTTGGATTAGTTAACCGTATAGGGATTCTTCACGTGATGTCACATTTCCATGAGACACAGTGCCTCCATATTGGCCGTCAAAATGTCAAGCAACGTCACGGAATGAACACACGAACACAGCGTCAACACACAGATCCTGATGTCAAAATGTCATCGTTTTGACTTCATCGGTGGCCATTTGATGGCCAACATGGCCGATTCTTTGCAGTCACACGACCATTGTGATGTCAGTGAAGAACCTTTATAGTTCAAATAAAAAAAAACTGTCTCCAGACCAAAAAAGGGAAAATCAGACAATAGGGTGGTTCTGCAAGCTTACGTTTTACATTTACGATTACGATTTGATGACGTCACGCCTTATGTCAAGAAAGAACGTGACGCTACGGCGTCATCATTTGACTTGAAGCTTCCCGTGCCAGGTGAAAAGAAGGTCGATGTATCCCATCTTTGGCAAGCGCTCCAGGGTGGATGTGCCAAGCATTCTTCTTGTCATTTTTACTGCAACTGTGAAATATACCCATTTATGAATGTGTTAAATTGCAAGTGAATTCTTGGATTACAAAAATGAAATATTTGGCTTTGATTAAATCGTAAGTTCTTACACGTAGCAAGCAATTCGCAAGTAAAAAGTCCCGCAGAGCCGACGTCATGATGTTTTCAAATTGTAATCGTAAATGTAAAACATAAGCTTGCAGAACCTCCCTATTGAGTCGCTTTTCTCTTCCTCATTGGATACAGCACATGGTCTCTCGTTTTAGTTAATGAATGTTCTTCCATGTTTGTTCTCATTTCAGGGAGTGGATCTCGCAGGAGACGAGGTTGAAAGGTCACAAAGCCACGGCGACGAACACGTTCGATGAAAGTGAGGCCATGTCGAGGAAGGAGTACGGAAACGTTGCATTCAAGCGGCAGGATTATAAAAAAGCGCTCTCGCATTATATGGAGGCATTAAAATACTGTCCTCCATCCAAACAGAATATTCCGTGTATCTCCCTACATTACGAAAATGTTGGACAGTGCCGTGGACATGAGTGTAACTGCACATATGGACTCTGGTAAGGTCATCGTCAGCGTCACATTGGTGCAGTGGAGACATCCGCACCTTTCACCGCGAACATTCTGGGTCCAATCATAAAGGAATCAAACATAAAGGTTCAACTTACAAATTTAGCATTTTATAAATGTGGCAGTATCCCTTTAAACCTCAACAGATTTGCATATGAAATAGAAATCGGGTTTCTAAGGTGAAAGACATTGCTTCCAACCAGATTCGAACCCACGGACCCTCGCATGAGGCGTCAATCGCCAGCACCAAGGGGCAGCACGCCTTAACCACTAGGCCAAATCCCCATCTTCAAACAAAGATGGTTCAATAGCCCATGTTAAACGAGGCGTCCATCAGTAGGCCTACCCTGCGAACAGATTTGCATTCTGACTCTTCCATATGATAGGCAAGACCCTTCTGCATGTTAAGTGCAAATTTTGTTGAATTCAGACGAGTTGATCTTATGATACAAAAGGACTTTAATGAAAACCCACGAACGATGACAGCGCATGGTCATCTGTGTACATTTGAATACATTTGCACATGGAACCATCCTCCCACAGCAGGGGTTTTTACCTCGCTCCTCTTCATCCGCTCACACAAACCCCTGCCGACATTCGCCGGAATCCGTGGAGTATCAAAGCCATTCCAGCAAATGTTCATCCCCACCATCTCATCCCAAGAAGGCCGATGATTGATACACATGAACTACGCAGGTTTGAACAAAGCTGACAAAGCAGGTCAACATGAAATTACTCCCTCGGCGTATCTGTTTGGCGACGTGTGGCCTGAGAATGATATACATTCTGTGCGATGAATGTAGGATAGGCTGAACTCAACTAAGGTTGAATCCAGCGGTGTAAGTAGGTTAATGACCCGCATGGGTCAGCGTAGCCAACATGGCCAATGTCAGCTGCTTGGCTGTGAATATTACAAGGGCCGTTATACATGTATACGTGTAACTGATCTCTAGTTAGGGTGAGGTGGGGAAGCTGAGGTACTTCAGCACTGTGTTGTGCGTGACACTACGAGACAATCTACGTGTAATGCATGTCATCTTAAGGTGACTCAGAAAGGCGTTCGCTGATTGGGCGCATTTTCTCGTGCGCCAAGTACCCCAGCAAATCAGGCGGATGTCCTCAGGGGTTTGTCTGCGGTGACGAAGGGAGCGAGCAGTAAGAATGCCTGATATTCTCAGGATGCATGGAACACTAATTGTGCTGAAAATAGCTCTGTTATCCTCAGAAATGGAATTCAAGGCATCAAGTTGACAGATTCATGTACCCCACTACCATAAAAAAAATTGAAGCCCCTGCCTATTACGTAAAGCCAAAATTCAGGCAGTGAGAGACATCTGGTGGCAACACATGAAGTGTATCCCTCAGTTACTTCATCATTCCCAGTTAATTGATTCCTTTATGGTCCAATCCTCCTCGGACTCATTCTTCAAGTAATAGAGAGGGCAACTCTCTTTGATGGCAGAGGTTTTCTCCCGGCACTCCGGTTTCCTCCTGGTGTACATTCATTGGCCCAATATTGTATGTTGATTCGGTGAATGCCATATTTGGTGGTTGACTCTCAACTCAATGTTCATGTAGGCCTATCTTGCTGAAGTCAAAAAGTCAAAGTTTGGGTTTATAGTCTGATATCAACTGTGGTAGAGGTTCTCATCCGACTTTACACTTTAACCCCAGTCTATTCTAAAACCTTTCAGTAGAACTCAGATGAGCTGCTCATTCAGCGCTACAATCTGAGCATTTCCGACTGGTACCCTTTTATACACCTGGGCCCGTATGCATAAAGGACGTGGTAACTATACCCTGGTTTAGCCTATTCTGAGAATTGTTATTCTTCTCTCCCCGGTTTAGAAAAGGTCAGAGGTCAAGGTCACAGATAACTAGCTCTAGAGTAGTAAACTTATCATCGGAAACCATAGACATCGCTCCGATGTCCTGCTCTTGTTGATGTTACGTTACAAAAGAACTGAATTAATGGGAACCCCACGAACGATGAAAGCGCAGGGTCATCTGTGTACGTTTGACTAGGCTGACGTACACTTGCACATGGAACACTAATTGCGCTGAAAATAGTTCTGTTATCCTCAGAAATGGAATTCGAGGCATCAAGTTGACAGATTCATGTGCCCCACTACCAGAAAAAAAAGTTGAAGCTCCTGCCTATTATGTAAAACCAAAATCATTCGCAGTTATCATAAACCTTCATATTTGATTCCTTTATGGTCCAATCCTCTCTCGGACTCATTCTTCAAGTAATAGAGAGGGCAACACTCTTTGATGGCAGAGGTTTTCTCCAGCCACTCCGGTTTCCTCCTGCTGTACATTCATTCGCCCAATATTGTCTGTTGATTCATTAATGCCATATTTGGTGGTTGACTCTCAACTCAATGTTCATGTCCGCCTATCTTGCTAAAGTCAAAAAGTCAAAGTTTGGGTTTCTAGTCTGATATCTGCTGTGGTAGAGATTATCATCCGACTTTACACTATAACCCCGGTCTATCCTGAAACCTTTCAGTAGAACTCAGATGAGCTGCTCATTCAGCGCTAAAATCAAGCATTTCTCACTGGTGCCCATTTACACACCTGGGGCCTGTTTCATAAAATGACTTTAAGCTAATGGTACTTTTAACCAAATGGAAAATGCATTGAACTTAATAGTACCATTAGCTTAAAATCACTTTATGAAACAGGCCCCAGGGCCTGTATGCATAAAGGTGGAATAAGCTTATTCCAGGTATAACTTTACGTTATATGAAGTTATACCAGGAATAAACATTATATGAAGTTGTACCAGGAATAAGCTTATTCCACTTTTATGCATACGGGCCCTGGGTGGTGAGAGACTAGTGAGGCAAAGAGACTTGCCCAAAGTCTCACACCACAGTACGGTGGGATTTGAACCCGGGCCCCTCTGACCATGAGTTGGAGGCCCGAACCACTACATCACCCTGGCTCCCAATTGCTCATTGTAGTTTTACCCTCCCACCCATTTTATGGCCCCATTTTGGGGAAAGACTTCTTTTAATTGTTTTACATCTACATGAGTGAAAATATTTCAGGACTCCCCTACCTGCCCAGCTATACAGCAATCGTGCCCAGTGCTATCTCAAGCTCGGAAAATACAAGGAAGCCGTGGAGAGTTGTGACCTTGCTGTAGCAAGATGTCTGGAGGGTAGGTGGCTATAACAGGGGCGGATCCAAGGGGAGCAGGGGGTGCGCAGAGTACCCTTTTTGGCATAGGGTGCCTCTTTCGGGAGATAGTGCCTTCTTCGGCACGGAGCTGAAAAAGGCACTTCCATGCCGGCAAATGGCATAAAACCACTCTTATTTTCTAAAATTTTCCCAGGGGAGGCCCCTGGACCCTTGCTGATATTTCGCCTCGCGCCTTTGGCACTCGTTGCTAGGGACTGGGCTACGGCTCGCCATTTTATCAAATCTTTGCCCTCCCGAACTCCGGGATGTGCTTACGGCCCTGTCCCACCCCGTCCAGGTGCTCACACCTTTGATCGAGGATGCTGTTTATCGAATTCGAATTCCGGGCTTCATATCACGGAAATCGGTGTAAATTTGAATCTATTGTTTACATAGCAACATGATGTTATAGGGCCGTATTCAAAAAGGGTGATCATCGCGCGATTAGCCTAGACGCGGATAACTTTTGTACGCTGGTTAAAACAGGTTTGTACGCGTGTAGATAAACACCCTTGATGATCGCAATTCACAACAAGAGATGATCGGCCGTTTATCTGTCCGCGTCTAACTTCCTGCATAATCACCGATTTTCTTGGTGCGGGCATTCCCCAAACACTGAGGGGCGTATTTATAAAGCAGTTCTATCGTTAGAACCGTCTTAGGCCGGTTCCAACTACCATACTTGGAACCGGCCTAACACGGTTCTAACAATAGAACCGCTTTATGAATGCGACCCTGAACGATCATGTAACAAAGTACGTAACATGTCAGAACAAAGGCCCCGGTCATACATGGCACCGTTTGGATACTCAGACGGTCACTAAAGCCTAGTTCATACTCCAACGCACAACATGTAAACAATCTTGAAAGTTCAACATTTATTTTTCCTCCAGATATCCCAGAAGCAAAAGAGTTGCTTATGAAGTCAATCTATCGTCGTGCGAGGGCGTGTCTTGAACTTGGCGATTTGAAGAAGGCGATGTCGGATGCTGGGTATCAGAATTTACACGGTGGAACGGAGAAATCGGACCCGGACTCGCTGATACCTAAACTGTTCGATGAGGTAAGTTACGAATAACTTGCACGTAACTTATGCACTAATCATGACATAAGTTACGTGTAATTTGGGCAAAAGTTCTGCGAAGCCAGGGGCAGATCCAGGTTTTGGGAAGAGATGGTGTGCTAGGAACATTGAAATTTGCACCCAATTCCAGAATTTCAGTCGATTTTACAGATTTTTTGGCTAAAAGGGGAGGTACGCGCACCCTCTGAAATCACGCGTGGATATCTCCCCAACTCATTATTTCACTTGGTGGCCATTTCAGGACAAGATACGTCCATTCTTTCCATTTCAGGTATTTTTTAAATTCCGTGAAGTTCACGGGTATCATTTCGTGCGTCGCTGTTTCGTTTGCCTAAAAGGTGAAGGGGAAAAGTTGAAACGGTGCGCAAACTGTGAGGAATTGTACTGCTCCAAGGCGTGTCAATTATACGACTGGCAGAGACGCCACAAGAACACGTGTCACGGCCGTAAAAAGAAAAAATTAGATGAATGTGTTGGGACAACAGTCGCCGAAGCTACGTCGCCTTCTAGAGGACCAATCACGGAAGAGCTGGATTAACCCAATAGAGCCCATGCCGCCCTAAACCGCCCTGCCATGAGCCGCCTAGAAGACCAGGCCCACTTTTTGACAAAAATCCCCATCACCTCTATTGTAGAAATCAAAGTCACCAATTACTGCCGGCAGCGCGCCAGAATCCGCCATGTCTCCAGACGCCGATACCGCCATAAACCGCCTTGACTTTTACTGTTCTCTATTCAGCTTAATGCAGTGGCATTTTGTGGGGGTTCAGGGCGGTGAAACTACAGATGGAAAGTGCAAAAAAATAGGCGGCTCTATCGGGTTAATCTGGGGATGCCATGGATGAATCAACCGTGCGGACCTTGATTCCTTTATGGCTGTGCCCTTTTAAGGATGCCACTTTTTGTTCAATACGGACTGCACCCCGTCGCACCCCAAACTTACCAAATACTGTTTTACAGAATGGTCCAAACGTTTATGGCATTTTAAGTTTTGCTATTTGTGAAGTATAGATTTAGAATTCTGTGTGGTGTGGTTGAAAATGTCTCTTATTCAACTGAACGAAAGAACGACAACGGAGGGCGTATACACGGACATATTCATGATATGATGTGAGGTGGTCGAGGAAAACCCGCCAGATGTCGCTGAATGATCAACAAGGCTGTCAGACTGACTGCCTCTGCATTTATCTGCTACTGTTTACCTGTCATGAAGTACATTTCAGCTTTTGAAATGTGTGAGTTCACAACGGTCATTAACCCCTTCACCCCTCTGTTCCTTCAGAAGTGAATGCCCCAAAAATCCGTCTCCTCTGGATCCACTGTTAACCCACACATGTGGTGCTCTCAATCTCCTTCTCACCCTACGCCGAACAATTAATAGGATAATTTGTGACCCAGTTTGGCAAAACCCGGCCTAAGTCGCTGAACACTACATGTACCGGTACGTGGTTAACAGCTTATGTAGCGAGTGTCAACACAATAAAAAAGTGACGGTCTGTTGGTGGCAAATAAAGCCTTATCGATTGTGCAACAAAGATCAGGAATTATCAAGGCCTATGTCACTCCCCAGCGACTTTGGCCGGGTTTTCTCAGAGACGGTCACATTTAGGTTGCAGCTCCAATAGAGAGCAACCTTCTGTGGGAGTCCATGATGGAAAGTGATTTCCCTCCAAATTTTCCAAAACATGAACATGGGTCTTTACACTTTCCTCAAATGCGACATCCGACGGGTTTTCCTAGACTGATATATTGACCAAGGTGCTCAAAGATTGTGCCATTCCAAATGTGTTTTTTTAGAACTCTGTTCTATGTTAGTGATGGGGTCCATGGCAAAGTTGTTCAAAATATTGCTCGTAGTAGGTACTATTTTGGCATTACACTGGAGCGTCTGTATAGACTGTTCTCAAAATGATGTAAACGACAAAGATCTGCGTACTTCCGCCAAAATCTCAACCATAACCTCGGTCTGAAACTGAATGACGTGCCGCAGACAACTCCACGACAGTGACTTCGAAGATGTTGCGTCAGAGTGGACCATAGCTGAATCATGGATTGCGTCACGTCGCCCGGTTTCAGATCGAGGTTCTGGTTGAGATCTCGGCGGAAGTGTGCAGGTCTGCAAATTCGAGAATTGTCTATTGGGGACTCCGTTCTCTCTGACAAATGCTGTTCGCAATAGGAGCTGTCAGTGAGTTGACCAATAGGTGTCACTATGGCCCAATTCAATGCACATAGCGGACCCATTCATTCTTGATCGAGCACCAATCACGTGGATTTTCCTGTGTATTGGTCCGCTAGAACTTTGCTGCCATCTTTTGGCAATACGCACGGCTGACTGCTCCTATTGAGAAGTGTCCTGATTGCAGAGGTCAAAATGATTAGAAATGATCAATTTTTATTGGGACTGAACACTAGCGTCCCTTAATAGAGGTGTTTTCTTCAAAGAGGTGTACAAGTTAGGAGGTTACGCCCACCCGACACATTCAAGAGTAATGCCAAGGTAGTACTAATGTGAATTTTGAACAATGAGGGAACGAGTGGGGACCATTATTAGTGACTTCTATGTTGTTTATTATATCACGTTATGTGTAACTTATTCACATATATTAAAGGTGCTCTAGTTCGAATTGTAAACATTAAGGTGTGCCACCTATTGTCAACTTTTGGTACTAACAAATCAGATAAAATCGAATTAAATCTCGCCTTTCACAACTTTTTGTTTGTTTTTGAGTGTAAAATCATAAACATATTTCAGTTACAAGAATATTTATCAAGATAGATATAAAAATAGATAACATTAATATTTTGGTATACATACACGGTGCTGCCACCTGTCCAAGGAAAAATAACTATTATAATCAACCATGTAAATAAACAAACCGTAATGTTTACAATTCGAACTAGAGCACCTTTAAATTGGTGAAGGATGTATCGCACAATGTAGATTGAACCTTTTGAATCTGAATAAGACTGAAATAAAAAATTGGTTCGCTTGTAGCTAAACAATCTCGCCGTCCCTGCATCCCAAGTCGTATGTACTAAATTGATGGCCCCCTAGTCAGGAGCACAGGGACTTGAGGCATGCGTTGCAGGGGTGGTGGGTGTGTTACAGAGGTCCGCTGATAAGCACATGGTCTTGTTTACATTCTGTCACTTGACCCTCGTGACCACTCAATGCAGTGTCCTGATTGGTTGAGCTAACCAAGAACCTGTTGAGTAATTTGGTTTTATCCTTCCGATGTAGTTCCGTACGTTTTGACAACTGCAACCTCAAAATACCCTTTTTAGCTCACTGGGGTGAGCTATTACGATGGTGCAGCGTCCGTCGTCCGTCGTCGTCGTCCGTTAGCAGGGCACGTTTCGTAACCGCTGGAGCTATTGATCTGAAACTCGGTACATATATACCCCTAGGTCAGATGACCCACGACACCAAGTTTCGGTCCGATTCGACTCTCAGTTTGGCCACCAGGTGGCGGAAACCAAAAACACAAAAAGTACAATAACTCCTGAACTAATGACTAGATCATCTTCAAATTTTTATCATAGGTGTAGCTAATAAGGATACATAACATATATAACGGGTTTTTGATTTGACCTACTTTTCAAGGTCACAGAGGTCAAAGTTCGACAAAAGTGACGAACCTGCCACAGTTTGTCATTATTTCACCGAGCAACTTCATATCTTGCATAAACATGCATTGGAGGGGTACCTTAAAAAATACCAAGTTTCGGCCCGATTCGACATCCAATATGGCCGCCAGGTGGCGTAACCTGAAAATCAAGTAAGTGCTATTACTCAGGAACGGCTTGACGCAGAGTGCTCAAATTTGATATTTACCTCCATCTAGATGACCTTTACATGCATGTCAAATTTCGGCCTGATTTGACTTCAAACATGGCCACCAGGTGGCGTAACCCAAAAATCATCAAAGTGCTGTAACTCAGGAACGCCTTAACCCAAAGCGCTCCAATTTGCTATGTGGCCCCCTGCAGATGACCTTTATGTCCATGTGAAGTTTCGGCCCGATCGGACATCCAATATGGCCGCCAGGTGGCGTAACCCGAAAATCATCAAAGTGCTGTAACTCAGGAACGCCTTAACCCAAAGCGCGCCAATGTGCTATGTGGCCCCCTGCAGATGACCTTTATGTCCATGTGAAGTTTCGGCCCGATCGGACATCCAATATGGCCGCCAAGTGGCGTAACTCGAAAATCATCAAAGTGCTGTAACTCAGGAACGACTTGACCCAAAGTGCTCCAATGTGCTATGTGGTCCCCTGCAGATGACCATTATGTACATGTGAAGTTGCAGCCTGATCAGACATCTAATATGGCCGCCAGGTGGCATAACCCAAAAATCATCAAAGTCTTTTCTGGGAATGACTTGACCCAGATTGCTCATAACTGATATGTACCTCCCTCTGTTATTAGGCTATTATGTCCAACCCAGTGAGCACATGGTCCATGGACCATTTCATTTGGCCGTTTTTGAGAGCTTTATTGGTAGATATTTTATTATTGTTTCCAACAAGGCCTAAATTTGGGCAGAAAAAGGCCTAAATTTATTCACTGCACTTTTGTGCAGGCGCATCACAGCAGTTGAAGGCTATGGCATTATCTGGATTTACCCATAATGCCTAGCGAAGGTAATTGGAACTGCGCACGTGCGAGGTTCCCCGTTGTTCTTGTTGTTGTTGTCTCACTTTACTTACAAAGTGCATGCTATAATTCTAAATTATTCCTCAAAACCACAGAAAGTGACTGAAACTATTGAAAGTAACTTTTTGCAACAAAATTTTAGCGCGTAATTAACTTACACACGTTTCTCCACCATCTTGGAATGCGTCTACCCGAGTTCAACCCTCGACGGGGCGAGGGTCGGGTAGCATCATGTTAACGGTGCCGCCATGTTGGTGGCAACTCGGGTTCATTTTGCACTTCGATTGTAACACGGGTCAATCGAGTCGAACACGAGTTACAATCGAAGTCGGCCTTTTAGTACGTATGCATTGAGAGGGGGCGGGGCAAACTCCTCACAGCGCCACCTACCTCCATTCTTCCGATATAGTTTTGACGACTGGAAGTAGTCAAGCTGGACATGCGCACAAGGTTGGGAGGGGGCGTCACAGGGATTCTAACGAGTGTCGTTATTGGCTAGAGCAAACTACGGTGGCTTGTGCGTAGTGTAGGCCTATCCTTTTTAGCTCACCCGTGAGCTCTTACAATGGTGCAGCGTCCGTTGTCCGTCGTCGTCGTCGTCCGTTAGCAGGGCACGTTTTGTAACCGCTGGGGCTATTGATCTGAAACTTGGTACATATATACCCCTAGGTCAGATGACCTATGACACCAAGTTTCGGTCCGATTCGATTCTTGGCTTGGCCTCCAGGTGGCCAAAACCAAAAACACAAAAAGTGCAGTAACTCCTGAACTAATGACTTGATCAACTCCAAATTTTTATCATAGGTGTATCATATTAGGATACATAACATATATAACGGGTTTTTGATTTGACGTACTTTTCAAGGTCACACAGGTCAAAGTTCGACAAAAGTAACGAACCTGCCACAGTTCTTCATTATTTCACCGAACGTCTTCATATCTTGCATAAACGTGTATTAGAGGGGTACCTTCAAAAGTACCGAGTTTCGGCCCGATTGGACATTCAATATGGCCGCCAGGTGGCGTAACCTGAAAATCTTCTAAGTGCTATAACTCAGGAACGGCTTGACCCAGAGTGCTCAAACATGATATTTACCTCCCTCTAGATGACCTTTACAAGCACGTCAAATTTCGGCCTGATTAAACTTCCAATATGGCCGCCAGGTGGCGTAACCCGAAAATCATCAAATGTGCTATAACTCAGGAACGACGTGACCCAGAGCAATCAAACTTGATATTTACCTCCTTCTAGATGACCTTTACAAGCACGTCAAATTTCGGCCTGATTGAACTTCCAATATGGCCGCCAGGTGGCGTAACCCGAAAATCATCAAATGTGCTATAACTCAGGAACAACTTGACCCAGAGCGATCAAATTTGATATGTACCTCCTTCTACATGACCTTTACAAGCACGTCAAATTTCGGCCTGATTGAGGTTCCAATATGGCCGCCAGGTGGCGTAACCCGAAAATCATCAAATGTGCTATAACTCAGGAACGACGTGACCCAGAGCAATCAAACTTGATATTTACCTCCTTCTAGATGACCTTTACAAGCACGTCAAATTTTGGCCTGATTAAACTTCCAATATGGCCGCCAGGTGGCATAACCCGAAAATCATCAAATGTGCTATAACTCAGGAACGACTTGACCCAGAGCACTCAAATGTGCTATGTGGCTCCCTCTAGATGACCTTTATGTGCATGTGAAGTTTTGGCCCAATTGGACATCCAATATGGCCGCCAGGTGGCATAAACTGAAAATCATTGATAATTTGAAGTCCTACAACTTGGGAATGACTTACCCAGATTGCTCATATAACTGATATACCTCTCTCTGTCATTACACTATTATGTCCAAACGGGTGAGCACATGGTCCATGGACCATTTCATTGTATACAGAGGCCCAGTAGGGAATTGTGTGTTTTTCTTGTAGTTTGCCGATTTTACTCGAAGTTTTTTCAAAATTTTGAAAGTGATGCCACAGGTGAAAAAAAGACGAAAATTAAGCCAGAAAATTACTGACCCCTCCCCCCCCCCCCCCC
>NMRB01001451.1:114377-128697 GCA_002633025.1 Notospermus geniculatus
CCCCCCCCCCCCCGACGAACTACTTTCGTCTTTTGGGGCATCAATGAATTTTGAGATGATCCCTAAACACGGCTATAGTCATGCACCTCCTGAAAAATGGTTTAAAAAGCTGCTGCCTTCACTTACGGCAGAAACATATAACAGTGTTATATGTTTCTGCTTACGGGTATGGATCTGGATGAGAATTGAACCGACAACCCAGAGATGAGAGCAGTTAATGTTTTCACTGCACCATCTGTGACAGCCGTAACAGCACCTTGGAAGAAGAGCTTTCAAATCTGTCATATGACAGACATTTGACAAAAGAAACTGTATCGTTGAAAATGGTAGGTTATCCAATGAATTAGAAGACTAAAGCCGGTGACAGACTGGTGGACAGATGGTGAACAGGCATGATTAAGAACTGCAAAGCTTTGCCACATTACATGACTTCCGCATTGTATTGGGTCACGCTTAGATATTGCCGGACTTTACAAGATGGTGAATTTGCAATTGTGTTGCAGTGTAACATTTGTAGTTGTTCCCTGTCCCTGTTCTCTTGTGCTGAACCCTATTAACAGCTAACCGCCGTCATTTCTCTTGGACTGAGTGCTCGCCTTGGATTCATGCTCGTCTGTCAACCAATGCCTGAAAGGGAATGTAGACAATGAAATTGAAATCGGTGTGTGTGTGTGTGTGTGTGTGGGGGGGGGGGTGATCTAATAGAGAGGATGCGCAGCTTTCCGACTCCGGCTTCAACTCCGAGAATGAATTGCAGTCCGCTATGGACATCTTGATAAAAACGATGTGATACAAGTTTTCAATTCGTCAAACACCACAAATTGAAGGCAGAAAAAATTGGCCTAATAAATCGAAAGTGCGGATAAATAATGATTTTTTAAATAATGAGATTTCCGTCGTGTCATCCGTGACGTCGGCAAAGTCATGTGACGAAATGACATCATGACATTACATTGCCCAAGGGCTCCTAATGATGTGACGCCACTGAACGGGTATTGCCTAGTTATGGTCCCTACATTGTCATGTAGGGACCATCTTGATATCACTGGGTTGTGGGTAGGTTAGGAAATTTTTATTTCTATCTATCTATCTTCTTCCACACTCATTTGGCACACGATTCCAAGAAAACCACGCAATGACTGCAAAATCAAGTAGTACCATCATATAGTCAATATTTGTATCCAGGTCTGAAAGGTTATTATACTGTTTCAAAAAACGTACTCTTTCTGCGTTTTTGAAGAGTGTTTTATTCTGAAGTGATGAAGTTAAATATCTCCCTCAGTTTTTTTTGTTTTGTTCGGGATGGGACGATGGATCCGTATCCAGCTCGACCACTTTGCCCTTCCTCTTACCTCTGAAGACAGTCCCCTCCCCTCTCCGTCCGGCCCCCTTCCCGCCTGCCCCCGACCCCGCTCGCTCCCTCCCTCCCTGCCATGGGAGCCCCAAGAACCTGACTTCTGTGCCCCTCCTGTTGCCCTTTCTTCATTCAATTTCCATTTTCTGATGTAGGAACTATCCAATTTGCTGTGAAGCAAATTTCACAGTTCTAGTTGACAAAATGTTATTTGAGGAAACGACACTTGACTTACTCCAATTTTCGTTTCCCTCGCTGTGTCTCATTATGCATGACGTATTTATCCGTGTATTCCGACCACTCTGGCCACATGCCGATCCTCGCTTCTAGAGCATCGTGGATGTTGGAGTCGATTTCTTTATATTCAGCCACTGTCTTTCGTACGGTCATTGGAACGACTTGTTGGTCGTTGAGTCGTATTGAAGCACCGGACCAGGTCGTGTCAGCTGAAATGTTGAATTCCTCGGTGCAACATGCATGCTGCAACATGCAACTTTTAAAGGGCGGTTGTTTACACTAGGTTGCATCAAGTTGCAAGTTTTGCAGCAACTTGCAACTTGTTGCAAACTACCTGGAACGGTTCTACACGTAGAAAAATCGATGCAACATCCAGCGTGATCGAGTTGCAACAAGTTGCATGCCGGTTTACATCAGGTCTCATCAGGTTTATGCAACAAGTTGCATGAAGTTGCATATGAAAAGTTGCATGTGTAAACGGGCCTTTACTCTGTAACCTGGGTACACTGGTTCAGACGACATTATAGTACAGTCAATAACGAGAAAAATCGGGACAAACTGGACAAAAGCGCCATTTTTTGCCCAAATGCTCCTTTAATATGGTACTTCAATTCTAGAAGGGGCGCCCAAGTCAGGTCACCATGGTAACGTCAAAATCGGTGTTGAAGTTTTGGACACTGACTTTATCATTGGACCCAAGAACTGGGCTATGTACAGGAAAATGGGACGCGATGTGTACAGCTAACTTTTGAACGGTTGGATTTACACCCCATAAATGTATTATCAAGTCAATTTCTAGTAAGGGAGAAACTAATTTAGCTGCTTGTGGTCAGGCTGAGCAACCCTGCAGTTATTAAGACCGCCACCACCTCACAAGGTGGCGGTCTTCATTGGTTTCACTGGATTTCTCTCTCTCTCTGGATCTCCTCTCCGTCCAATCTTTGGTTTCGGAAGGATAACTCAAAAAATACGCCACGTATCGCGATGAAACTTTCAGGAGTTGTGGATATGCATGTTACACGGAAACCTATTGATTTTGGGGGTCATCCGCCAACAATGAACTCTTTAATTAGATGAAGTCTGTTGTCCTAACGCATTTACCTTTGCCCATGACGTCAACAATCCATGACGTCGGGCCTAAGAACGCAGCGTCACCACGACGTCGAGCATGACGCTGCAGCGTCACTCGCCGCAGCGGCGCGGGGTTTTCGCTGACGTCATCTCATCTCGGATCAAACTGTGACGTCATACACACCACGTTGACCACGTTTCAGGTCCTCTGGCCATTCAGAGATCGAAATGAATTTGGTCCGGTGCCATGATGTAGGCCTAGCCCGTATTTCGCGAAAAATGACACGCACATTTGTCTGATATCAATAACATTTAAATGGTCATGACCCGACAAGTTTACCAATTGTGAAATTTAGTAGGCCTAACTTTGAAAACAATAACCCCCTGCTCTTGGCTGCCGCGAAACACGCAATCGCACTGTAAAGCCATGTACATCTACATCATAAATGTAGGCCTGCACTGTAAATGACGCATCTTCAGTCCCAATATCATCAGTTTCTACATCGCCCTAACATATTTACAAAATTCATCAGTGAATTTTCCAAGGCGGTCTTCAAATTGACTCACAAGTCAATTTCTAGTTCAACCCTTTTCTTTCAGCTGCATATCCAGCGCCGCCTAGCGCCGACCTGTGAGACACAATGTCATTTTCCCTTCCTGCAAGTACACTGAAAAGACGGAGAACCACTCTGCCTATAGATCCCCAGTTTCTCTGCAAGCCGATTGAATAAAGCTCCAAGGTTTGAAGTATTGTTCTTAATAAAACTTTAATGCATTTCTGGCAAAGCCGGCTCAAGGCATCTCCCCACACGAGAGTTGTCTCTGCAGGTCGGGACTGTTCGCAGGCGCAGGTCCAAGGGGGCGCATCCGGCGCACGCCCCCCCCCCCTTCGGCCAACAAGTCTGTAATTCTGAAATTTGGAGCAAATCATTGAAATTCACCGCAGATTTCAATGTTTCTAGCACAATGCGCCCCCTCTTTCTCGAAATCCTGGATCCGCCCCTGGTTGGTTTCCTTTTGGGGTAACATTATCAGCCATAAATGGTCAACTTACAAGGATTTTTTTCTGAGTAATATCCCGCATGAGGTCGGCCATAGTCAAAGAAAATCTCTTCTGGTTGGTTTGTCGGCGGTCGTCGGTAACAGTCTACGGCAAGGTAATCGTTAGGATCCTCGGCCGTGAGATGGCGTAATGTTCTACTACCGGGAATTTCTGGAAGAGAAATATCACCGCGGAGGATCGCGATACCATACAGCCGCGTCATTCTACATGAAATTCATCCGTGAATGCAGTACTTTTGTGAGAGGAATTGCAGAAAAACGACACACGATATGCCTGCCTTATGAAACATCCAAAAGAAAGTTTACATTTACAGTCACCAGATGAAATGAATAAAAACAAGTTTTTTTGTCCACAACCTGTCTATTTGGACGAGAATCTGCCGAATGTCACCAGCAGTGACCGCCTTGTGCAACACCCCATCGATGACGTAGCGACGTCACAGCGTCACAATGGAGGGTGCCGCTTTCTTCCATGTCTTCCACGGACTCGCATTTTCAGCATAGATTTTTACAAAGATGCCGAATAGTTTGTCCATCCTTTTGCATTTCACCTGGTGACTGTAAATGTAAACTTTCTTCTGGATGTTTCATACATGTATAGCTATGGCATATCGTGTGTCGTTTTTCTGCAATAGGAGCAGTCAGCCGCGCATATTGCTAACAGATGGCAGCACAGTCTTAGCGGACCAAATGTACAGGAAATCTATTATGATCGCTGCTCGATCGATAATGACTGGGCCGCTAGCAATCGACGTCATCTTCGGAGGTACTCGGCTACATTCGGGCGGCCATCGTAACCTACCTCGACTGTATATAGGAGCCTCGGCGTAGTAATCATCTCGCAAATCACGAGATAATTCAGTGATTCGCCGCAGTGAGTGGGTCGTCTGTGACATTGACCGTAACCTTCCGCACTTGATGATATAGTGCAGACCAATGCTGATACTTTTTCACGTATAAATGGGTTCTTTGCGCATTATATCGGTGGGATAATTTTATTTATTGTAGAATCTGAAGTTATTCAGTGGATTAAGGCACATTTTAGGCAGTGATAACACCGAGGATGGACAACGTTACAATGTCGAAACAAAATGGCCGACCAGCCTTCACTTCACCACTTGAGAAGTTCAACCTGCTGCTATAGCGTGAGTGACCCTTCATCAGGTAAGGTAACATGCTTCAACTCATTTTTCTATGTGTAGCAACACTCACAATCCCTAATTGGTAACTTTGATCATTCAGATCGATAGATTTGAACAGTCTTGTCGAGCATGACCGAAGAAGTAGATCCCGGAGCAATATGGCGCTGTCCGATATACATCAGAGATACGATGTTGGCACGAATCGTTCTCTGACGTTCAGATTGGGCCGCTAGATGCATTGAATTGGGCCCTAGTGACACCTAGTGGTCAACTCGCTGACAGCTCCTATTCCCCTCACAAAAGTACTGCATTCACGGATGAATTTCATGCAGAATGACGCGGCGAGATGGCGAACCTCAGCGGCTGTATGTGTATCGCGATTCCCCAGGGTGAATATATTTCGCTGATGAACAATGTTGGCTTTTAAAAAACTTGCTCACCATGTCAGTTTGCATGGCACACACCTGCGAGTTTTTAGGAGACTGCCTTTCCGACTTGGAGATTTGCAGGATTTGTCGAGTAGTCTGCGGCAGATTGTTGCACCAAGCGACCAGTCACTGTGGTCACCCGATAAATTGAATCTCGTCTCATATCTCTGATCCCTTGAGTGATCGTTACATTGCTTGCGGGAGATTGTTGCACTGGGCGACCTGAATGACCGGTTTCAATGGCCAACGGAGACCAAAAAAATCGATCACACCAAGAGACCAAAAATTCAACATGGTTAATTTTCGGTCGCAAAGGTCGACTACTGCCGTGTTCACACTAGGGTTTTATATCGAATCGAATTCGCAATAAAGGCCTATTCCGATATAACGCGTCTTGCACAGTGTACATTCAATGTAGGCCTAACGTCATGACGAAGTTTATTTCGGGTTGAGTGTGACGCGTTTTGTTTCGAATCGAAATCGGTTTAGTTGTAGTGTGACCCGACCCGACGTAACCAAATCGATTTCCGTATTTCGATTTACGGAAACCGATTTCGATGCGAAATAGGTGTGAACGCAGCATTTAAAGCCTAGTGCATCGGTTACGACTGGTCATTGCGGCAACAAGTGGCACAATCCAGTCTTCAATCTGGAGCGCGCACATCGAACAGGCAACTGAACTATATGCTACACGGAAATTGCCGATGTCTTCCGAGCGGACCACTCGGGATTCCATGACATGACCAAGTGTGCTCCACAAACAAAGGAAATTCATTGCCAGAGCGCGCGAATCGACAGCGACTGAAGAGAACTAGAAAAAGAATAGTAGAAGCAACGGTCGGCAACGACTAGAACAGCAACTGGCTGGAACTAGCGGCAACGGTCGGCAATTGCGTTGCCGGGGCGCGCACATCAACCTGTTTGAGCATCTCAGTCGACCCGCAAAGGTATGAACAGCGCCACGACGTGTCAGCCGCGGTATTTGGCGGTACTAACAGCTAAATCACTGAACGAAAGCGAGGTAGTGACGTAGGCGTAGCAGACGCTATAAAACAATCACTAATTACGCACGATTAGTACACTCTAAAAACTCAAGTGTTGAATTCAACACTCCAAAGAGGCTTGAGAGTGACAACATTATAAAGTGTTGTATCCAACATTTGAAGTGTTAGATCCAACACTTTAAGTGCTGGATCCAACACTTTCAAATGTTATCACTCTAAGGGCCGTATTCACGGGGCGCACTTTCATTAAAGTCTGACTTTTCTCAATGCTTCAAGCACAGAGAAAGTCTAACTTAAGCTGTACTTTAGGCTAAAGTGCGACCCGTGAATACGGCCCTTAAGCCCAACATTTGAAAGTGTTGGATCCAGCACTTAAAGAGTTGAATCTAACACTTCAAATGTTGGATACAACACTTTATAATGTTGTCACTCTCAAGCCTCTTTGNGTGGTTGAATTTGAACGGTCTTCTCGATAAACGCACTTTTGTGCGAGGTGTCCGATTTCTCGAATGAGGTACTCGAGGAGCCTTGTCGAGGGCCCCGATCGCCTATTATTTTCCCGCGCGCAAAATAAATCTGCCGTAGAAAAGGACCTTTGCGGGTCGACTGATCTGATCAGTCGCTGCTGTTTCCAACCAGTCGCCCACCGTTGCCGGAAACGCCATTGCCGGTATTGCTTCCAGTCGCATGGTCGATGTGCGCTAGTCTTTACTTTGCGACTATATATAGTTGACCGATACAAAAATGATGAAACTTTCGTTTGAAAACAATTCCGATGCGACGCCACAACAGTCGGCGATTTCGGTCGATTCCGGAGGTCGTCAGTCGTTTGCGGATGGTTTACTGAAATGGTTGAAAGTGTGGTCGGCGAGCGACCTCGCACGCGATGGTTGCCTGCGATGTCGTGGTCGCGTCTCGACGGTGGTCGCATGATTTGGGTCGCAGGTGTGCGCCATGCTTTATGGTTTAATCAGAGAAAGGGATAGTCCGGCGCGGATCCAGAGGGGGGCCGCGGCCCCCCGTATTTTTGGAAGACCAACAAAAAATGGGTCAATAACTCCAAAAAAAATGAGCAATAGATGAGGAAATCATGCCCCCCCCCACCGTCGGCCTGCGGCTGACGGTGTCGGCCCCCCCCCCCATTCCAAAATCCTGGATCCGCCCCTGATAGTACTGCTGGGTGGATTGGGGAAGTTTCTGAAGATGGTGGTCACAGGTAAACTCCCTACGCAGTTGTGAGTCGCGCCCCCTTCGGTTTACTTGCTCTCCACAACTGCTTTACTTCGTGGAAGTCGCCGCGTTTGGTCAACAGATGGCGTCAGGGCCTGGCGCGAGTTTTACAGCCTATCAGCACGCTGCTTTCAGAACTCCTTGGCCCGTTGGCAACGGATGTTCTTGTGCTACCATGGCTACGAACCGCTCGGCCAATGAAAAAGTGCCTCAGGCCAGCTTGGTTACGGGTTGCCCGGTGCTCTCATTGGTCGACTCTCTCAGCGCCATCTGTTGACCAAACGCGGCGAATTTTACGAAGTTAAGCAGTTGTGGAGAGCGGGTAAACCGTAGAGGGGGCGGTACACAACTGCGTAGGGAGTTTAGTCACAGGTGGCTGCACAGCACGGGTCTGGGTGGTTTCCCGTAAAAAGTGTTGATACGCCAAGAATTCGATAAAACAGAGAAAAACTTACGAACTTTGGTTGGCCCCCATCTAGGTTTAGCCTCGCTATGACAATTGCCGTGTTGGTCTTCAATATTTCTACTCCATTTATAGTCAATATAACAGAATGGCGGGTCGGACAATGGTTTTTCACGGAGGTAGCACGGGCTCATGCTATTTACAAATCTGTCCTTGTAGTAGCGCCCGCCTTCTCTTGGTGGGCCATTTGGATTTTCCTCGGTTTCTGGGATCATAAAAAGAGGAGAAGGGTCCTAAAAAGGAGGAAAAGAGAAAGACGTTTATTTTCTTTCGATGTTCATGTCTTTTCTATGTTTGACAGTAGCATAATATGCTACTGTCACACCTGGCCGGATAGCGTTAACGGACGTCCGACGGAGAGCAAAATTTTGAATCCGTTCATTTCCGTTCGCATTCGTTTCTTGTTTATTGCCCGTTTCTCGTTCGGGAAATGCGTACCTTGTCAGGCGATGTCCGGACATGTGCGCTTAGCTTAAAGGCTTTAAGCAAGGTTCATTGGCACATGGATCCGATCCGTTTCCAGTCCGTTTGCCCGTAGTTTTCCGGATACGACAACGCTGAAGTCCATTTGATAGATTTTTTGCGGACCTGAATCGGACCAATGAACCTTGCTTTATCCACCTCAAATCTCCCCCCCCCCCGAAGTGTACACTAGAATGAAATTTGTTGTAGGCCTAATGCCATAATCACCTGCCCCGTCTCCACCATGGTAGGCCTAGGGCCTGCTCATTTGACAGGCCAGTGCCGGTGAGCCGGTGACGTAGCATGTAGGCCTAGGTCGTTTCGGTGAGCCGATGATTTTACTCTGGGTCTGTGAGCCGGTGCATGAGTAGGCCTAGGTGATAGGCCTATGTTCTTAGTTCATGAAACCGAATTACTACTTTTACACTGGCGGAAGGAACTATTTTGTTGTGAACGGGGATTTTGACCAGGCTCTCCAATCTGTCCTACGATTTTAAATTCCTTTTTCAGAATTTCTTGCAAGTCTTCCCGACTGCACGACGACGAATTCTGCGACAACGCACTCGGTTGTCTCCTCATCTAGGCCTAGATCGCCTCATCTTTTTCTCCTAATTATCATTTAGGCCTAGCTGTTGCATCTGGTCGCTCAACTTTTCCAGCGTTACCGCTGATGTCGACGGATTCATCATCATCGTAGGCCTTGGTCTATCAGTAGGCCTAGGCCTATCGGTCGTTTCGGTCATGTCGGTACTCACGTTTTTTGCAATAGGCCTAGGCCTACCGTCTTCTTCCATGATATTTCCTCCAAAAATATAAATCCCGAATCACAATAAATAATCTCGGATTCTTTAGTACCGGTAGGCCTAGGCCTACGTGAGAATGGTCATGATGGTATTGACTCTGAATCCGAGACGACACTTCGAACTCCAACACCGCTGACCCAGTGACGCAACGTCACCAATAACATCACATTCGGAACTTCCGAAGGCAACTGCTCGGCAATTTCCGTACGGTCGCATTTCCCCTCGGACACAAGTCCAAGGCAGCCATCTTGAACGCGCAACGATTGCCGTTCGTTTCTGCAGGTAATAATGCGGTTTGCCTCATCACACCTGCGCATGAACAAAATAGGGCACACAAAAACGTTGCGTTATTGATCAATAATTGGCAGATTGGGTGAGATACCGGTAAGTTTATATATAATATTATATAATACTAGCACGTTACCCGCCCTATGGTTGTGTTGTCGGGAGGTTTTTTTTATTGAGACACATGTATTTTGCAGAATTTTGTGGAATGAATACAGCGAATAAGGTTATGATAACCTTATTCGCTGTATGCAGAGGTCATGAACGATGAAGGCCTTTCCAACACTATCCAGTAATCTCATTGCCACTTTCATCGTACATTGCCCACTCCGCTCTTTGTCTGATAAGAGGAGTTGGCTTTTAGGCCATTCCACTGTCCTTGTAACAGAAACGGGGTCACACAGTCAGCCATTCTCAACTTAGAGCTCAAACTGCTCACAGCGCCACCTGTCTCCATTCTCCCGACCTAGTGACACTGCCACCAGGTCCCAACTTTCCCGGCGGATGATCGTAGTTCCAATCATGCCAAATGGAATTGAAGAGTTGCATGGGCACGTACACGAAACGTTTCGTCGACCTAATTATCTGATTGGTCAACAGAGGCACGTGAACAAAGGACGCCCTCTGATTGGTTAAAAGTGTGAGAAAGTGAGAGCCTTATCACATCCCATGCCTGTAAAGTTCCGCGAACAAGCTACTTAATCTGATCATTTACAGCATTTATTCGTCTCAAATCTTACATTTCCACGTTTGATAAATATATATTGTTTCATATGATTCGATTTTATTGACTTTTATTCGAGATTTTCTGTGTCAAATGTACGCGCACTATGTTCCAGCCAGCTGGAAAGCGATGAGGCAGCTGGTGCTAGCGGCATAAGCGGCCAGTCCAGAAGTAGGCCGCGCATGCTCGGTAGGAACTAGTTTGCTTAGAGCTTGAAACTTTGCCAGCTTTCCCGAACAATGACGGAAAGACCCGAGGTGTTCCGAATGACAGTCAGCAAGTCAGGACAGTGTAAAAATAGAATTCCAGGTCACCAAAGGATTTCCCTGTCAAAATCATCTTGGAACCAACTTTTTGCTGGTTTTTATTTGCTATAAACACAGACTGATACCTCATTCTCAACTTAGAGCTTGAAACTTTGCCAGATTTCAATCTCTAATGTCATACATAAGCGGCCATATTGAAATGGAAGGATATGTGATGCGGCGCGCCGATTACACAGACTGGCGGAGTGTTCTTCCGCTAAGAAATAGTTCGCTAATATATATGGAAGAGGCGCCCCTAGTGCTCACTTAGGATACGTACTGAATATGGAGTTCACAACCAAGACCTCCTTAAGAAGATTTGTCTAGGCTATTCATTCTGATTACCTAAGCCCAACACCTCCTTCAGGACTAAAGATTTAAGAAGAGGAATTCCTGTACAAGAAACGGCGTTCGAACGCGACTGGGTTAGTCATGTGGTTGCCTACTGACGTCACTCGCGTTCATGTTTGTCGTTCGCGTTCAGGCTCTTAACCTCACTAATGTGCACGTTACGTAATCGTCAACGTTAAGATTTATCAGAAAAGGCCGCCGAAAATCAAATTTCAGAGAATGAACGATGCATGGGATGTTAAAACACATCACAATCATGTGAAGCTAATCGAAATAAATCTACTGTTGATGCATTTATAGACTTTGTTGTCCACCTAGTTTTTGCACAGGAGCTTAGCCGACGAACAAATCAATTTCGTTGTTATTGTAATTCATTGATTATAAAACTAAAGATAAAAGTACAAAAGGGCTAACACCGAGGCAGGCGATATACAGAACTTGTCAAATCCACCGTGATGGGACACTGGCTTTACATGTAGATATCAGACTTACCGACATGACAATCCTTTTGGCCTACAAAATGCCACTCGCGCAGATGACGTCGATTTTTTTTAAACACTCAAATTATTAAAGGAATAATTAATTGGAAATCGTCTGGCAGCGAAAAATGAATTTTAGGCCGTCGTAATCGCTTTCCTGCTCCAACAATAAGTAATCCTGTTCAAAATACATTTAGTAAATCGCTCCACAAACCCGAAAACTATCAAAGTCGACAGACAACAGTGATACCAGGAAACTCCGCAGCCATAACCGTCGGTGCGAGACACTTCGATTTTCAAGGAAACGAAGGTACTGACGAATCGAATTTGCATGAAATGTGATTTGACCAAGCAGCTGTCTGTCAGGCGTAAGGCCTACTGGTACACATTGATCGGCAATTGATAAAGACGTAAAAATTGTTTTCCTGATAGGCAGAGTATTCCGATAAATCAATAGCGGACATTAAGGTATCTTTTTTTAATTATGGTAATTTCATGATTCTGAAAGTCTGTTCTGTGTCAATTTCAACTGAACAGACGAGCATATAATGCAGTGGCCTCTGAGTGTGATTGATGCTAGTTTTACTGTAGCTTGACAGCTGACCTTGTCTCAGAAGAGTTCAACTTGCACTTCATGTGCCGTCAATTAAAAAGTAAAGTGTTGTTTGTTTTATTGACATTCCTGGATCCATACCAACATGACAATGCATGTGTGCTGATATTGGCACTATAAACATTCTCATCTCGGGACCCATGCTAGACCCAGTGTTAGTATATCAGATGTCACTGTGACCTTAAATGTACCATTATTCCAACTACTGGCCACCTGGAGCTGTCCGTCACTTGCTCAAGTTGAGCTCTGTCTCTGCATTATATGCTCGTCTGTGAACAGAACAATAGATTATCAAACTGTTGTAATTTATCAATGTAATTTATAGATGTGTTAATTTATTAATGTAATTTATTTGTGTAATTCTTAATTCTAAAATGCTCTGGAGTGATCATATAGAGTGCATCTGTACTAAATGTTTAAAACGACTGAATATGATAAGGAGACTGAAGTACCAGATTCCACTTTCATCCCTAAATACCTTGTATTTCACAATGGTTCGCACTCTAAAAAATTTCTCGTCGTACTGACAAGCTGGAACTCGTTCTCAGAATATGCTTAAATTGACAGGGTCAATCTTGTCAATTGACAAGATTTTAACTTGTCATCCTCGGAAAAGAGACACCTTATCATTGAAACAACTACATCTCGTCATTCAGGCTACACAAAAATTAAAAATTATGCACACACCTATTTTTGTCACTTTTGTCACATATACATGTACTGCTGACCATATGATGCAAGATATTAAAATATCTTGCATCATATCAGTTCGGGAAACGTCCTATTTCAGAAGGCCTTCTGAATTTGGAAGGTTTGCCCTTCCGAATTCGGAAGGGAAGTCCGAATTCAGAATGGGTAATCCCTTCTGAATTCGGAAGGGTTGACATTCAAAATCAAATCGGAATATGAAATTCGAACATCGGAAAGTATCTGAAGTTATCAGCAAGTAGCAGCACTGGTTACGGAAATTTTCATCGATGGAATTCTTGTTCTGTCGTTGCGTTTTTGATTAATCATGGATTTAGTCAAAAGGCAGCTATATGTGACAAAAAAAATAAACGTTTCGCTCTACACCAGTACTAACTGAAATGGTGAAAAATGCAATGCAGGTGTAACGGTAGAGAGTGTCCCCCTGTAAATAGTGTCCACTTCTATTGTTGAATGACGGAATAAGGGCATGACTATAGAAAACCAATCCCCAGAGATTAGAATGTAACAATAGGATCTTTTGTTCCTGGGACAGTTTTTCCTGGGGACATTCTTTCCCTTTACACCTGTGTAGTATAGAATCTAATGTCCCCCGATATGTGATGTACCTCAACAATACATTTACGGATTAAGCTGCACCATTGAATTGGACTCTAGAGAAACCAACACCCTTAATCCTGTGACAAACAATGCAGGGGTACATCAGGCGGGTGGGGACATTTGATTTCATCACACCTTTATGTTCACGCTTATAGATCATTTCAAATTATGGCTAATATTTAATTTTAATTCCTCGCCATCCGTGCGGGAATAAAGGAAGAATTAGGCCTTCCCAGGCTTGTTTTACTTTGGTTTGGTTTTGTTTTGTTTACTGTATCCATGATTACTCGCTTGGGTAACATGACAACAACTTCATGTATATAATGTAATATGTATCATTCTGTATTCACTTTTGAAAATGTCGTAAAGACAGAAAACCGGTTTAAGGAATACGTCATTAAAACTTCAGCCAATGTTTATTTTCTTTTCTTATTGACACTACTTCTACACATGTTTCGCACTTATATTTTCTAATGTTATACATACAGTGCCAGCTGAAAGTTTGGGTACACCTTGCGATTTATGAAGTATTCACATTTGTAGTCAAAATGGATGTGCTTGGCTGGCCAAAATCACTGGAAAATGTTGTCAGGGGATATACAGTGTGTATCAGAAAAAAGGAAACCGAGATTAATTTGTTAATTTCTTGGACATGGCTAAATATTTCGGAAATTGGCAAGTACCATTGATTACCTAATGACGTCCTCTTTCTTATGACACCAAGAAATCCAATTTACTGTCACAGATGACTGAGCACGAAGCACTTCAATCAACCATGTCAGAACTGGTCTTGTACCAGATAGATGTTTTGGTAATGAGCCTTGTCTACCCAGTGCAGGGCTTTTGTTGGGCTTCCAAATTATGCAATCCTCTGCATGTTACACAATTCACACTTCTTAAAAGTTGGAAAGGTTGTTCATTTTCTCAGACCAGAAAAATGAAGCTTACAACTGAGCAGCGTGTGTTTGTGGTAACAGAGTGGTTGAGCTGAAGTTTGTG
>NMRB01001452.1:2131-31823 GCA_002633025.1 Notospermus geniculatus
CCCCCCCCCCCCCCGCAAACATGACCCGAGCTACAAGATGCAAATGAAAATTTCAGGTCTCCGATACCTGGTTCATGGTGAAATTGATATATCAAAAAGTTGAGATTTTTCTGTCACACTTTTGTTTATTGAATAACTTGTCTCCGACGCCAGGTAGAGCACTAGTAACAAGTTCCTTCCCTATGTTTATGGCCCTTGGCAAGATACTGGCATCAACAAATTTATTCTCCAGGGTCAGCATCATAATGATATTGATATTGATATATCAAATTTGATATTTTGACATATCGGGAGATCTGCCACAGTAAATGACCTGAAACTGGTATCACAACATCATAGCTCAACCACGGATGTTATTGCAACTGATATTTTCAGTTTGCACCTACTCGGTCGCATGATATTTTTTGCTGATATCATGGCGAGATTTGATATTCAAATTTGATAACATGAGATAAGTCAGAATATGGTGATAGTAGAAGCCTAAAACCTTCACCTATACCTGGGTTATCAAGGATGAGCTTTTAGATTACGCAATGACCTTGAAGGTCAGAGGTCAAGGTCAAGGTCAGAGGTCAAGGTCAAAGTCAAACAGTTCTAAAGTGCAAATCCGCTCAGAATTTCAGGAGGAAACTACATGTAATTGGAAGCCTGCATTGACCATCTCATGTAAGTTTAATCACGGACGCCTGTTCCAGTTAGGCAATACTTCAAGGTCAGGGTCAGGGTCAGAGGTCACGGTCACAGTTTACTAGCTCTAGATTAGTAAACTTCTCATCGGAAACCACTGACATCGCTCCGATGTCCTTTTCTTGTTGTGTATGTGTTTTTGCTGCGTTCATCATCTATTCCAGCTCATCGGAGTCCGAATACATTACAATGCTTGGTGCGGTTGCCGAGGTTGAGGTGCTAGCGTCCGGTGCGTTATCCTGCGCGGTTGGTGCGCCAAGGGCAGCAGCTGGCCTGAAAATAAAATTTAAGAAAAAAACATATCGGGGTGGTTGATCTCAATTTGCTCACACACAGTTCGTGTACTATGTTCTCTTTAGTGATTAATTTCTTTAATGTTTGACTGCGTACACTAATATTACATTCACAATTGATGTTTCAGTAAAATAAATTTGCCGTTGTTTAGCCATGGATTTTTAGGTAAATACGTTAGAGCTTTATGGACCACACGAACCTTACGTATCTCTTTAGCTTGATTCCGTGTACCATCGTCTTGAGAACAAGTTCCGTTTTGCAATTTTTCAGCTGGTAAACGGCGCGATCTGGTCTGGCATCAACGATTTCGTAAGGCCCCATCCATGGAAGCTCAAACTTGCCACCTTTTCGGTCGTCTTTTTTGTCATTTTTTTTAAGAACCAAATCCCCAACTTTGAACGGCTGGAAAAAGAAAATCACCCTGTCGCGCTACAAACAAGAAATCGGAAAGTCGTCTCCGAATATTTCGCAAATTTTCTACCCCAATCGGGGTCTTCATCAGGCGCTAAACAGAAGAGATCCCAGAGGTGAATGAGCGATACAAAAATGTGGAATGAAAGTAGGAACGATTTTTTCTCCGTGTCCATTAAAAACTGCTTTGATGCCTGGTGAGGGCGGAAAATATATTGCACGCAGGTTAGGTTAATTGGTCAAATGTGAAGACAGGAAATTTTGGCATACCATACCTTGCTGGTTTCGTGACGCTTATCGAAATGCATCTTCTGGATACCCTGAGCGGTTGTTATGTTCTTTAACACTGCCCGACCCGTGGATTCGCGGAATTCCTTCAGTGTCCGCCCCCTTGCGGCTACGTCTTCAGTGGTTGGTTGCGAGGACTTGGCTGGGATTTTAGCGACTTCAACCTCTTCTATTAGTCGGGCCTCTCTGAAATAAATACGGCATACATTTTCTTACTGGTCTAAATATAGTCATGTCAAAAAATGTATGATGAGAGAGGAAACAATTTTGCTTCAACATATTTATCCGTTCATCAGCGATTAAGCTCCGAGGCTGCTTTAAATCTTTGTGCAATACCTCCGTGATGAAGATGGACGATTACCTGCCATATGTTAAAAAGAATGGTGTGTACTTCGTTGTGCAATGAACTGTTGTCCTGTAGGCAAATAGAGTACTCTCTAAATAAACGCAGTCATGTTGATTCTCGGCACAAAATTTTATCAGCATGGAGCAGAGTGTCTTGTTGAAGCGCTCCGTCTGTCCGTTAGTTTGTGGATGGTAACTCGAAGTCACGCGATGTGTACACTGCATCTGTTTCAACAGTTCTTCCACAACCCTGTTGCAAAACTCTCTCCCTTGATCCGAAATTATGACCCGAGGACAGCCATGTCTGAAAAGATGTAGGCATCAGATCATGACAGGATTACCGATGTGTTAGGGTTAGAGGCTTGGGCTAGGAATTAGCGCGTAGGGTCAGGACTGGACGACATTCACCCATTCAGCATGGCATGATGCTCTCGTTCCTCATTCCTTGGTACATAAGAATAACGTATGTTTAACTGACCTGCACATCACAGAGAGAAAGAGGACATTAGCAACCTCCTCAGCAGTCTTATTTTTCATCGGCGCCGCTTCAGGCCACTTGGAAAAATAATCTGTCACAGTACAGATGTATTTGAACTCCCGCTTTGTAGGTGGCATGGGCCCAATCAAATCAATTCCGATCTGCAGGTAAGATGGGATAAACACTTGCAAATAGATTTATTGGTGCAATGTTCCAACTAGGTGGAAAATGACAGTTATGTACTTCGGTTTTCACATCCTTGGCTGACCAGGGGTTACAATGCCCGCTCCCTACGTCACCGCATTGACCCGTGTGCGGTGACGACGGGATCCAGCACTCAGAATCTCTTAAAGCGATTACAGGATTTTCACGACAGTAGGCGTTTAAAAATCCAAATGGAATGAGCCGACTAACTTTTCACACGATTCAGGATTTGGGGCCTGTTTCATAAAGTGACGTTAAGCTAATGTTACCTTTAACCCAATGGAAAATGCGTTGAGTTAATGGTACCATTAGCTCAAAGTCACTTTATGAAACAGCTGGTATTTAATTCTTAAGACCAAAATAATATATTTTCTACACTGTAAATCCAGGTGACGCGTTACGCGTTTAGTTTTGTGTTTACATGTTTAGCAACAAAACACAACCTGACATATTACGTGAATATAACTGAACATATCATCAGGACAGGCGTTCTATCCGCCTAGAAACATACGTCTTGTTGCCTAAAATGCCGAAATGTATCATTTGCTTCACTGTAAATCTAAAGTCTAAACACGAAACTAAACGGGAATATGCAACACTTTTTAAACATCTAAACGCGATTAGTTTTTCCATTAGAAATGAATAGATGACCTGAACACCACATTAAGAAAACAGTAAATTTACTGTTTTCTTTGTTTCTGTTTTAATACTAATGAATCAATCCACTTGTGCATCCGTGCTGACAGTTTTACCAGATTCACACCGCTCGCAGTCATTCTTCTGAAGAAATTAACGCCTGTATTGCCGTTAGTTTCACATGAGTGGCATTGAAATCCCTGTGTTCATCACTTGAGGTGCTCTTTTTCACAAAACCCACATCGATATAATAGCAGTCAATCGCATTCATCTCTATTGGACCTCCATCTTACGAGAATGTAAATGTCTTGTTTAAGTTATAAACATCTAAACATGTATTATAAACATATAAACATGTAGGAATCCTAAACATCGTGTTTAGGGCTGGTTCACGGCTCGGGTGGAATTGGTCCAATTTGTCGTTTCGCTAGTATCTCCCGCTGGCGAAGTTTTTCCCCCAGGATAGTTGGTATACAGCTACGGTAACCAGTCAGATGGCAGTATGACGTACAGTGTACTGTTTGTTACACCATGGCCCGTATGCATAAAGGTGGAATAAACTTATTCTCTGTATAACTTCACGTTATAACGTTAAACAGGAGGCAATAAAACACTAAATTGGTTTTCCGAATTACCCAAAGAAAAATTCCAGGCCAGAGTGTGTAGCCCCAGTGGCGTAGTGGTTAGAGCGTAGGTCCATGCTATGCATGTAGGTGGATCGAATCTGCCTGGCGGTACTATGCACTCTTTACTACATGCCTTTTTATATTTTTTTCCTTCGTCGGCCAACATTTTTTGTCGCTTTTTCAGTCTACATCAGTCTGTTTAATAATTTTTGCCGTCGTGGAAACACGCTAATCTATTTCGTTGAAATATGGAAAACTAAACGCGTTTAGATGTTTAAAAACTGTTGCATATTCCCGTTTAGTTTCGTGTTTAATTTCGTGTTCAGACAGATTTACAGTGTACCTGGTACCATGGTTCTGCCATCACGACTGGTACAGGATGGAGTGGTGGTACACCTGTGAGCGGCGCCTTCTTGTTCACCAGTTGGCATTGAGGGCATCGTCTAACAAAATTCCCGATGTCCTCGTACATGTTATCCCAATAAAATCTATGTATTATCTTCGACCTTGTTTTCACTATTCCAAGATGACCCCCTGAAAAAATGAATCCGCAAGCAAGATATTAAGTAAAGTAAAAAGCAAAGTATTCATGACCCGTCCAGTAGAGAGCGTTCTCATTCTGTATGTCACGATATTCGATGGACAGAAAGTGGAGAGGAGGAGAAAGCGTAACTAAAACTCACCTAAAGAAGAGGAGTGGAGTCCAGTCATCACTGTTTCTTGTTGCTCCTCCGATTCTACAACAATTCGCCACTTCCTTTCGCCGTGCTTCGATTTCGTTGCGTACTTCAGGGTGCCATGGTCTAGCTGGAAATTGTTCTCACTCACTCTTCGGATTTCCCGTTTCTGGGCCTTCGTGGCACCAACCGGATAGGTGCGGTTGGTCAGATACCGCCTGGCATTAAGAATCTTGTCACCCATTGCGTCGTCGTCCCCGTCAAATGAAAGGAAGTCTGAGGGTAGCTCCTCTCTTATATAGGCCGAAGGATGAAGGGAAACTAGCCTGCGTAACCCCATTCCGTAATACACATCTAAATCAGCGTCAGAAGGTCTAGATCAGATCAGTTTGGTGCAACAAAAGACCAAGCCTATCTTATAATACGACCTTTTTACTGAATAGTAGCAAAATAGATAAAGGTCTTCTTATTCTATGAATACATTTCAAATGTTGATCATGAAAAAAACGACTAATTTAAACGCGATAAAAAAAGAAGGCAAGCAACCGTAAAATACATGTAATATTTCACATCATTCCTGCCTATGAACGAAAGTGTACGGACAATAATGGTATAAGAACAGGAAACAATATTCGACAATGATTATTGGTACGCACAAAGATGAAATAAAGACCCTAGAGCGAGACTCGAACCCACCGCCTCCTGATCGGTAGCTAGATCTGAAAGGAAAGAAATACCAGTTAGTGACTGAGCCTATTGAGGAAGGCTGGCGGCCAGATGATTTTTTCTTGTCCTTGTAGTTCGCCCCTTCGCTTATATAATACCCTGACACATAAAACCACAACCAAAATTCGTGTTACAAAATAGGCCTAGATCAATGGAAGCGATAATGTACATGAGGGGGCATTACAAGAAGGGGGGCAGTCACATACATTATAGTTGTAATGTCGATAAATCCCCTATGCTAAAAATGCCCGGGGAGGCAATGAAAAACGGCCTTCGGCCGTTTTTCATTGCCTCCCCGGGCATTGGCATATAGGGGGCAATAATATACATTACACCGGTATCGAGTCCTACGATCGAACACGGTATAGACCTATGCCTATTCCATGTACGGTACCGGTACTACCCTTACGAAAAAGTCCCATATGTGATTTTTTTTCACATATGTGAAATGACTATTCCCATATGTGAAACGGCTCTTCACATACGGGAAACTCCCACTTACCACATCGTCCCTTCTGCGTTGATAACATTTTCTAAGTCCGAATTTTCCCTATTTCTATAGGGGATGTGGGTGGTAAATGGAATGCTCATAATAGAGTTGTCGCTGAAGAGGTCTGTTCCATGTCTCCATAACTGAGTGCTATACCGCAGGACATGCCAAAAGCATGGTCTTGTCAGTGAATACCAACTATGACACAACTTGTTGCCGTAGTGTTATTCGACGTTCTGCGTGCCTGTGTTGGGTNCAAAATCAAAATTTAACAGTGGCATCCACCCTAATCTGATTCAGTAGCCAGAATTTTACAGTTCTGGAGGGGATGCCATCCATTAACAGAAAATGCCGACTAATTTTTTTCTACATGCTTTTTGGAGGTTTGGCCGGCCTACTACAGCGTACTAGGAAATCAAGGATATGGCCAAATCTTGTGACGTGATTTCTCTTATGAAGTGGCCGCTGTTCAGTGGATTCGTAACGGTATGTAGTTTTAGAATGTGCTTCAAGAAGAACGAGTGATCTGGCATTGGTTGCTGAAAAGATCCCATGGTTGGATGCCACCCTTAGGATGCGAGATGTGACAATGCCATTGCACCATCTCAAGCTATAAAATGGTTTTGGGACAGCATACATGTAAGTTGAATTTATCATAAGGCTGGTGTCCACTTTCAGTGTTTTGATGCTTGGTGTTTTACAATTTTCACACAGTAAAATGCTCAGGTGGACACAGGTATCAAGACCATTTGCCCCATCGCAGAGGAGTTTCTTGGAAAGATCTTTTGGTACTCAGTTTGGACACCTTACATTGACATTTTCAAGATACATGTATTAAGGGGACACTCTTGGCACTGCACAGGGCTCAAAATTCCCCAAAGTCATTCTGTGGTCATTTTCTGAAAGTGTTCCTGAAAAAGATTGGGCTGTCTTCTGTGGCCTTTACAGGCCCTCTGCGGCCATTTCCCTGATTTCATGATGATGAACTATGTTTAGTTCGATCTACAGACTACAGATGGCGTGACAATTAGTCAACATCGTTAGCACTTGCAACGCACATGACACATGTATTATGTCAGATGATAAAGAGTTGTGTTTAGTTTGATCTGCGTAGTAAGTAGAGATGGCGCAACGATTAGGCCAAGTTAACTTTCTCACCCAGAGTGGCAGTCCATGGCCACAGACGACAAGAATAAACGGCAGCAAAATCGCCGAACTCTGCGCGGCAATTGCCGCAGTGAATTTTGAGCCCTGCTTGGTCTTCTTCATTCCATCCTCCCATCGCAGGGCTTATGGTCTCGCTCCTCTTCATACTCTCACACACAAAGCTTTGTGTGCGAGCGTATGCAGAGGCAAGACCAAAGCCCTGCGATGGGAGGATTGTGTGCGAGCATATGAAGAGAAGCGAGACCAAAGCCCTGCGATGGGAGGATGCTTCATTCTGACAATGACATAGTAGGATGAATAATCCGCTTGTTCATTCACCAGACCTTGTTTACTACAAGGATCACACTACTTTCTACTCATCATCACAATGTCTCGTCATTTTACCATTATGCTGTTGCTATGGCCTTAGGGTCGGGAGTTGCACGTCAGTTCCGGCATAATTTGGAAAAAATGGGAAGATTACGTGAGAAAGACATTTAGGATGTGTATGTCAATAGAGTACACTCATCAAAGATTCCATCGCTAAACAAACCGCATATTGCTTCCTGACGTAGGCTTCAACATGAAGCCTCAGGAAATCCAAGCTTGTAAATCAGATCGCTGTTTCATTTATCATGTGCCCAAAGTATGCCAGTATGGATGAGGGATTGACATTTCTGATGATGAGTAGTAAATTAGTGATCATAAACTTCAATGAAACAAGAATGTTCGCAGAAGCAATTGGGGGCCTACTTTATTATAGTGTCAATGACAGATAGGCTTATGTACGTAGATGAGTCCTGGTCATTACTGTATCTGGTTTGAGTGACATTACAGAAAAAGCAGAAACCGGGAGTGGAGTTGTACAGTATGTTGACCATGGGGATGCAGAAAATCTTCAGTGATTGAACATTAACCCGTTAACTGCGTAGGACGTCATATTACGTCATTACAAAATCCAGGGAACCCCCGGAAACACTTGAGGATCGTTGCTTGCGTAAAGCTAAAGCCACGTAGATGCAGTTCGTGCTCCGGTGTGGCAATGGTAGGGGTGATTTTAAAGTCGACTGCATGACCTGACCATTGCCGCATCGGAGCAAGAACCGCATCAGTGTTTCCGCCAGAGGGTACGCAGGGTATGCTGTGAGTACCCTCGAAGGAACAGAAAAGGGCCATTTTCTTTAATTTCATGTTTTTTTTTGCTGATTTTGAAGAACTGCATACCCTCAAAAATATTTCTGGCAGAAACCCTGCGCATCTGTGTCTTTAGCTTGGCATTGTACACCTTGCAAGGAAATGGCGTGTCACAGTGCGTAGGACGATATATCACGTCTGGAACCTTGTGTGTCAAATATTTTTTTTGGCAAATTTTTTTTAAGAAAGAAAAATTATAAGAACTAACAAAAATTACACAGTTAACGGGTTAATTCACTCTCTCGATAAGCAATTTTTGTAGAGAAAACCAAGTCCCTGAATCAAGTCAAGTAAACCTGCTAGTACTGCTCGGTATTTTATCACTATCAGAATGGAATGGCCTGAAATTTGTGCGAATTCAATGTTGTTTGAGGTGTTTGTGAACTGTTTCTTAGCCTGGAAAATGTCACATCTTGCTATGAATAAGGGAGAAACCAACCCGATCCTGAGTAAATGTTTCCTGTTCAGCCCTACACATGGTTTCGACTGATTGATGTCTGACAAACGACCGATATCCCGGCAAGTCGCCTTACTCTGGCTCCGAAACTACCTACAAAATGCCCTGATTATTGTTGGGACATGGTAAAATTACGTGTCACCATGACAACCCATAAAAATCACCTTTATTAGTGACAACAATCCGTGGGCTGGCCATTAGGATTGTTAACCTTCTTTCGGAGGGTGGCAGAGAGATGATGATGACATTTACGCTCACCGTTGGTGAAAAATTCATCATGCTGTGTGGTGCCATTACTGAGATTGACTTGAGGGATGAAAAATGTAACACCTACTTGTCGGTTGCTTCTTGTTGTGTTCTTCAAGGAGATGATGTATTGAGAAAAAGGGCTGAAGGTTGGTTTTCAGAAACTGCCTCTACGGTCGGTCATGAAAGATCCACGCATGCAATATCTGGCCAGGTGGAGGTGGAAAATGCAAGCGAGATTTCGTCCGTGTGTCCATTTCAGAAAAAAAATGTTCTTCTTTCCCTCTGGCGATGTTGTACTCTGTTGTGGTAAACACCACTCAGTATCCATGGTAGCATGTAATTGAATTAGTCTGAATAGAAACTGTTGTCATGAGAAAGTTTCGAAACGTGGTATTTTGAGAAAGTATGATGTTAAAGGACTACGGTATTGCCACTTTTTCTCAACAGCCGGCGCCACTGCACCACTCTCCAACCCAGGGACTAACTACGTTGTCAGCGAATTGACCCGATTTACTACGTACATTTTGTAATGCATTTTTGTAGTTCGTCTTATTGCCGCTAGGTGGCTCCCTCTACTTCAGCAGTCAAACAACGCATTTGAGATCCAGTACCGTGCTCCTTTAAGTGAGTTGCCACAAATACTATCAATGTGCTTCAATTACCAGTAGCCTAAAAAAATATCATATTTTTTCTGTTTTGCTTGAGTCCTTGTTATCCAGGGATAATCAGGCAGGTTTTTCAAAGTATTAGGGAAACTTATAATGTAGAGAAAAAATGAGACGTTGGCACTTGGCCAGCAGCACATCTCTTCTAGACAAAAAACACTCTTTTTCGATCCTACAGCCCTCCAGTCACTTCCTGAAATATACCATGAAATATTCAAAACATATTTGATGGTATTTATTCCTTGGCTTAGAAGACTACATGAGCTGTCAACCAAGCCTAAATTATTAAACATATTAATGCACTTGCCCAGAAGGCTGGCTTTATTTTTCATTCTTTCGATTCATAACGTCCTAGCATTGGTATTGTTTTTCTATTTTCCAAGTCATGCATGGATTTGAGTTATCGTTTACATTCAAGCTTGGAGATGATCAAACATAGCGATCAGAATAAAATTCCACTTCCACAGGAATGAAAATTGTGCTAGTAGGGGGAGCAGTTGGAGAATTTTGGCCTGGAGATAGGAACAATCATTTGGCAACTTAAATGGTAGAGGTGATATACAAGTAACCTTTGGTTTGCTCACTTCTCCCTGTAAAGTTGTCACACACTGTCTTGACAGAGATCCAAGTCCTTAAGTCAACAAATGCTCTGTATTACACATCATCAAATTGTACAGTAGAAAACACAAGCCACCGATTGGTCAGTTGGAAAAGGCTAACATCAGAGCTACAATGCAAGAAAGACAGGAACTATTACAAAAAAAAATACAAGAAAGACAGGAAATAATTCAATTCACCATTACACAAAACAGCATATTGTTTATGGCAAAAGGGGAAACAACTTTGAAGTGGCCCACAAAAGTTCTTCTATTTGCTCGGTTTCAATACTAATTGCCTGTTAGAGCTGGGCTTTGTTAAAGATCCCTGACAACTGCTTAAGTCAGTAGTTTTAATGGAATTTCAATGTCTGGACTGTGAAATAAAGGGTTACCAGGACCTTTGATTATTGTGTCCAGCTTAGGTTGCCTAAGACTGATATGTTGACTGTCTTTGATTCCTGTGTCAGTTGTATAGCAACAGGATTTCTTACGGTGTGTTCTCAAATCCATGCCATGGAATTTGTTGACTTGACTGATGTCTATTTATAAGTCATCTTTGTCTTATTATAAAGAAGGCCAGGGGGATCTGTTCAATGTGCATTGACCAAAAGAAAGAAAACTAAAAAGTGACTTTATCTTCAGTCATTCAGTTTGGTCTGGTCTTGGTGATATTCTAAAAATTTCCCTATTGCCAATACTACTGCAGAGAACCAAAAAATGCAATGTATATTTATGATCATACCAAAAAGGTGCTTTCTTGCATTTACAAATATTTGCATATGATAAACTTCGATTGAGCAGATCATGAATTGGCCCCCAATTATGCAGTATCCTTAACTGTGCTTTTGTTTGCTTTCTGGGGGTAATGAATGTTCATTCATACAGTCATGATTGGTATACAGTGGGGCCTGGAACTGGCTGACAGGCAACCTCGGCCCCTGTAGAGCTTTCCTTCCAGCCGGTATCATTCAATGTCTTGGGATAAGTTGAAGCTCCACTGCATGTGGCAGTACTGTAAGTAAAAGAAATCTGAATGTCTGAAAACTTACACCATTTCACTTTCAGCGTCTTCTTGGCTAAAATCAGAAATGCAGCTGACCCTGTGTGACTACTATTTCAGCATCATCCAATGGCTGTTGTTATCAGGATCCTTGTTGTCTGCACCCCCTCCACAAAAATCCCGCAGTAAGAATTTGAAATTCCAGTGAACGGATTAAGTTTTGGTTCAGCTCGAGTTTGAGTTTGTAAAGAGGAATAATTTGTCCCTGAAGATGGACTTGTAGCTTGTTCTTCTGAAACTGTACTATCAGTGGTTAGGTAATCCATAGGTTCACCTAACATCAAGAAGTCATAAGCGGTGTGAAAGGCTTCCATTGAAAACCAGCCTTGCAAATGCCCCATTGATTACATTGGGAATTTGCCAATGGTTTCTGTCAGTATTGGATTAGGAAGTTTACAGGTAGGTGGCTATAGGGATTTGCTGTGCGACCTTTTTGTCACATATCTCTCCTTCTATCTTTTACTGATCAATCTTTGAAGAATTGCCGATTGCTGGTTGACAATGGTTATTTAGATTCAAGGATTCACATTCATTTTCTTGAGATTTTTCAACGAGGCATTCTTTTGGATTGTGGTGAATTGCACTGTATAATGAACTCAGAAAGCCAGGTAGGACAAGCTTACACTCACAGTGAACATTCAGGGCCGTATTTAGCTTTTTGGTCCGGGGAGGGGGGCAGAAGATCTTTTTTGCCCAAAATCTGCATGAAAATCACGTTTTTTGGTTGGCTCTGGGGGGGGGCAACTGCCCCCTTGCCCACCTAAATACGACCATGACATTGTTTCTGTTCACGAGTTCAAATCCTGATTTATCTTTTTGTCCTAATCTGTGTTCTCAAGGAGTTAAAATGGGCTCAGGCCAGCAGAAACGATGATGGTTCTTCCTGCCTTTCAGGCCAGCTAATGATAAAAATGTCAGTTTATATTCTGAATGGGTGGGTCTTGGTCCATACGGCTTCAACATCACTGCCCAATATATAAGTGCAAGTAGATGATTCTCGAATTAGCAGATCTGCACACTTCTGCCGAAATCACAACCACAAACCTCGATCTGAAACAATCCATGATTCAGCAATGGTCGACTCGGACGCAACGTCCGTTTGAAGTCACTGTCAGGGGGTTGTCTGCCTTACGTCATTCAGGTTCNACTTAATTTTATGATAACCTTATGCTGATAGTGATGTGAAGCATTTGGCTGATGTAATGGAGTACTCTCCTGGTCCTGAGACTGAGTCATCTGGCAATTGTCCTTGTAGCCCAGTGATGAAGCTGTTAGAGAAACTTTCAGGTCAATGGTTTAGGAAGATCAATATGAAGTCACTCTGGAGTAGAGTTAGAGGAAGCCGAGATGGTCAATTAGATGGGACAAGGGTCGCAGTAAGAAGGCATCCATTAGTGGTGACCTTGCTTGACAAGACTTGGAAGATCTTATTGTAATTGGGGTGGAGTGTGCATGGCTGTGGTCTATTTTGTAGGCAAATAAGTTGGCAGTCATGTTAGTTGCATGTTTCTTGATGGTCCTGATGCCGGAATGGGCAGTCCACAAGTAGTGGTGGCCTTGGCTTTGAAAGATTTACAAGGTCTTATATGGGTATGGGGTGCAATATATGATGATACACTTGTGACAGGCAAGTTTCTGGTTTGTCCCACTGCCCAATGGGGATCCTAGCTGCAATAGAGGGCAGCACACTGAAACACGGTCCTATGGACGCCTTTTGTGTGGGAAATTGATCAGGACCGGGATGTCAATTTCATTTCAATACTTTTAACCACTAGTGACACCTATTGAGGCAGTGGGTTAGGGTCCCCAGCAGGCAGTTCCTGTAACAGCATTGTTTTCTCTTGTTGGGGGGGGGGCTTCTTCATTTCCTTGCATACAGCTATCTCACATCAGTGAATTGATGATGTTGAACTTGATCAACGCACAACCGCCCTATATACTGCTGAAGCGGCCCTGGTGTCTCTGACAAGCTAGATCTGCCACTATCATCAACATCTTGACGCAAATGGTCCTCAGATCACTTTCCTGTGTAAGTTATTGCTGGTCTAGATATTGGCTATGAACCGACAGCAACAAAATCTGCCAATAGATGTATTGGAGGGTGTATAAGCTCTGATGCGTACACGGAGATATGAAGGATGGAGGGTGAGAAATCGAGGTGATGCACTCGAAGCAACAAAGGGACGTAGGAGGTTACCAGTCGCTTCCTGGAAAGACACATCCTCTCCGAATTGTTCTGTGTGGCTGTTCTTTGCCTCTGGCTCTCTTGGCTATGAATTCTCCCACTTCTATACATGTAGTCTTTTGTCAAACCACGAACCCTTTTGAAATGTAGTTCCTTGCTGTGGAATAAACCTCTGCCAACGCCTCTATATTTTGGTCTCCAAAGTTGCTCTTTGCAAGTTGTTATCTTGAAGCTAATGTGTGGGATTGCCGTCTTCTAAATCCTTGGGCGTTTCTCATGTCAAACCTCGTTTCTCCACACTTTTTTCTATCCATTTTGCACCCTTAGGACATCAGTGATGAAGTAGGTGTGGCATAACAATGTCAAATGCAAATGTTTGCCGACTTCGTCTTCTCCCACTTGAGATTACTCTGTAATTTTCTTCTCCTGGGTGCACCCACTATTTTCTTTTTCCACGGTTATTTTCACATGCCTTGAAGCAGCCTCGATGGAGTGGGTGGGGCGTGAGGCGATCCATCTAAATCTTCCCCGTGACTGACAGTTTGTCTCCTCGTCATCTTTGGCTGCCCGATCATGCTGCACTAAGCTCTCCTGACCACTGTAGGGCAAAATAAGCAACCTCTTCAGTGGGAGAATTTTTGTTGTGGTGGAAATCTCTGGGGAATCTAACGTTGGCTGTGAAAACTGTTGCATCCTCCAAATGACCTGGGGCCTGTTTCATAAACGCTAAAGGCACTTCATTAACTAATAAAACTTGCTTATGCTCTAAGGAATAAACTGGATATTGACACAAGTCCAGAACGAGCATATTCCAGTATTATTAGTTAATGAGGTTCCTTTAGCGTTTATGAAACAGGCCCCTGTTCTGTGGTTGTTTTGAAGTGACAGTCATGACAGTAGGGTGGCCCTAAATGTCCAATCCATGGGCAATTGGCATCATTACAGGCCATGGCATGTCTGTACAAAGCTTTTTGTGTGCAAGTGGACATGGTAAAGAAAATAGTTCTCTCCATCCAATAATTGGTCTGACCAATTATACTACTTCACAATTTGGACAGTTAGTGTTCTTTGAACTTTTGTCTCTCTCCACACTGCAGGCCAATTGACAGTTTTCCATGCTGTTAACAAGTTTTCGTGTGTGTTCATTCATAGCTTGGAGAGGAATTTTTCTCTCAATCTTGGAGAAGCTGTGTGGAAATCTTGGACTGTTTTGTTTTTGGACTCGATACCCAATGGCCTAGACCCTTAGGCAAATTTAGCAAATGTACAGTTGAAATTGGCCCTCAAATATCTGGAGGTGTTGAATAGCTTCTACATTATTTCAGTATCAAGTTTGCCAAGGTGAATTAACCCGTTTGGGTAGAACGTAATTGACGTCACTACGGCACCGGGGAATCCCCGGGGAAACACCCCCAGGATCGTAGCATGGGTAGGACGTGATAGTATGCCTTGCAGAAATGTGCTCGTCACAGTGCGTTGGACGTTATATTGCACCTAGATGTTTGGGTGTAAATTGATTTTTTGCAAATTTTTTTGCCATAGGGGCAATTTCGCAAAAAGATTACACAGTTAACGGGTTAAAGGGTCTGTCAGATGCCCTTGGGGTGACTGACCCCTCTCAGTCTTACATGTACCTTTGGACGGTGCGCTTCGGGCTACCCTGAGTGGCTTGGCCCCCTCAACTTTTGAAATGTACTATATGGATATCAGAAGTACTTTATGAGGCAGAACAATGGCAAGAACATTGAACTTTTTTTGTTAACTTGTCTTTCTCTATGACAGGAAATGAGTAGGTTGGGACAGGTTTGATTTATTTAAGCCCCTAGGTAAACAGAAGTCCTACATACATGTTGGGTTGTCATGACACCCACACACCTCTTTGCTTCCAACTAGAAAATGATGAAGGGTTATCATATCATGGCACATCCTGCAACATGTCCTGGAACATTTGCGGTTGATGTACCATTCCTGCACTCCTTCATGTAGCGGTACTTCATCCGTGCATGCGAGTAGCATCTCAAATAGCCGTGATAGCATACTAACTTGGACCGAGGTGTCCGGTAGTGCTGCCTGTAGGCTAGCCTATAGATACAATCTGAAATGTACATAAGGTTGTTTGCAGTCACCAGCAGCCCAGAGGATATATAAAATAATAGGGAAGTCTTGTTTGGTGATCAGTTGTATGCCTTTCTGTCCAGGGTCTCCGCCAGAAATTTTTTGAGGGTATACTTATTTCTTCAAAATCAGCAAAAACCCCATGAAGTTAAAGAAAATGACCCTCTTCTGTTCCTTTGAGGGTACTAGCATAGTACTAGCATACCCTCTGGTGGAAAAACACTGTTGTCGTGTTTCAGGACTACCCCAAAATAGCGTTTCTACCACAAAATATAAGAAAATGTAGCACTAGTTAGACAGTCTGTAACTAGGTGGCAGCAGTGGGTGCTGGGTGCCCCAAAATCAACCCAGATCCTTGGAAGTGTGGAATGATTCTGACTGGCCTCCGTCTATGAAAATGACAGTTACTGAAGTTCAGCCAAATTCTCCTCATCAAGGATCGTGTTTGCTATGACTCCTTTGTGCAGTTTGCTGCTGAACTCCTTTGTACAACATGATGATGTCTTATTTTTCCTTGCCTGCATGTGCTGCTGAAACGTATACATGAATGTTACGTTAGGTAGCAAAAGCAAACAAAGGAAGGTTGTATGCTATACTTGTTGTTGAAAATGTTTTCAGAATTTCTGTCTGCATTCTGTGCCAAATAAATCAAAATGAAATACTAAGATTGCTACGTTATCGTTTACCTGTTGATTTCATAAATCGCTTTCCTCTGACAGGAGAGTTGTGAAATTCTGCCTTCAGTGTTTCTATACGTTCTGTTTACTTGCTATAAATCTTATTACTGTCGGTGTCAGTTACATTTAAGCTTGTGTAGGAGAGGAAAATAGTTGAGAAATGTTTTGTTGGTTAATGGGCGTACAAATGTATACTGCTGACTCTACTATATTGATCTAAATTCCTTTTTTTGCACATTTTGCAAAAAGGCAGTTTCTGTCATTTGTATACACACATTTATCTTTCTTGTTTGAGTTTCATAATCATGGTAATTTGTATCTTATGTGAAAAAGATTCCTAGTATGTTCCCAACAACATCGCGATAAATCTTGTGGAAAAACTGACAGAATTTATATATTTTGTGGCCAAGACTGTACCTGCTGCTGGCTCTTGTGGAGTTCAGTTCATTTCAGTCAGGCTTCTGCCCCAAATGGTGTTTGCCCTGAAACCCACTCTGTTTGAAATAGACTCTTTGTCACAACTTCGTTCTTCCTCTATTTTTGATGACTAAAGCTTGACTGCTGATTTCAAAAGTTTGCCAAAGGCTTTTGGGCAGTTGGCTGGTTGTGTTCATCAGCTGAGGGAAGATCCTTAATAAGGAAGTAGGCCTGACGGGCAGAAACCAACTAGAAGACTTTTGTGAACTTGAAACATGAAGTATGCTATTGCTAAAATGGGAAGTGCTGCTCTCTGTTGCACTACCAAAATGTGACCCACTCCTGCAAAAAGCAGGCGCTTGCCGCATGTGATGCTGAATCGGTTAATGTCGTCCTGGGTACACCTCATTATTACCCTGGGTATTCTGGGTAATCCTTTTTGTTACCCAGGACAATCCTGGGTATAAATAAGGTACCTTAACATTACCCAGTTTGAAATGCGTGCCATTTTCCACCTGCAGATATACCGCAACCTTGGGCGCAGGTGGAAATTGGGGCGGGTTTTTAAACTGGGTAATGTTAAGGTACCTTAATTGTACCCAGGACGATCCTGGGTAACAAAAAGGATTACCCAGGATTACCCTGGGTAATAATGAGGTGTACCCAGGACGACATTAACCGATTCAGCGCAAGTGATCATCCCATGGTCATCAGTTAACTCAACTATCATGCTGCTGTCCAGTGGTCAACCTGCAGAGATGTATATTTCAGCTATTGTATTGTAAGGCCGTTTATAACCCTGTTCTCTATAGAGGTTTCCCACGTGACGTCACAGCTCAAAATGTCCGCCATTTTGGCCGTCAGATGACGCAACGTCACAGCATCAACACAGCGTTTTTGACGCAGTTTGGACATTGTTGGCAGTCATCGGACCTCTTCTACCACTGTCTACAGCAAGCCGTATGGTTTTCACACCAGACCAACTACTTACATGTATGTTCAGAAACTGTGAGAGGTAAAGTGATTTGTTGAGTTGTATGCTCCCAGTGGTCTGTACGGGCCGCTAAACTTTTGAACCAAGAACAAGATGGCAGCCTCCATGGCTTCATTTTGACGGCCAATATGGCGGCCGTGTGACGTCAATGGGAAACCTCTATAATGACAAGCGCCTGATTTTGCTGGAGCGTGTCACGAATGACCTCCTAGGAATAAATTAGCCGTAGATGACAATGGGCCGAATTCATAAAAACTAGTATTTGCTTTTTCTGGGCTTTTTCTTGAAGTGATATTTATAAAATTTTGCTTTTGCTTCATAGAAGAAGCAACTCCCTATAAGAATTAGCAGAAGCTTTGTCTTGCGAGCATTAGCTTCATCAGATAGAAAATGCTTCATGGTCGCATGTCATAAGTTGGTCCAAAAAGTGTTGCAGGGCAAAAAATGGTCATTTTTCAACATTTACCCCAGTGAAGTATCATGCCCAACCCTACAATATACAACAAACTGTTTGTGACTAACTTGTTTACTTACAGAGATAATCACCTATTATTGTCAGCAATTAACTGGAAAATGCATTGGAATACAAACACATTTTTGCGATTTTCTCAAAACGACCCTCTTGTAAAGAAATCCACATAATTTGGTTAATATATACTCAAATTTGATTTGGTTTGCGGTAAAATGATCCTCAGAACTTTCTCTTTCCATATAATGCAAAAAATTTTAATTGACTGAAGTTGGTCATAGAAATATTTTGTGGTAAAGTTACCCTATTAAAAGTGATTAATTTTCACAACCGATTTGTAGAAACTTCTTTCCCATATTTATCAAATAACAGCAATCATCCCTGCTTTCAAAATCAATAAAAAGATGTACTCTACCCGTATTCCATCCTTAGTTAACAAACCAAGAGCATTGTGAGGGTTTATGTACTACAACAACTAGTGCATGGCTTCCTTCAGTTGTTTTCCACTTGTCCTATGACCTAATTAGACTCTAATTAACATGACTGATACAGCTGAACATCTCCAGACACATATGTGAGTAACTGAACTAAAATCAAACAAAAGATTGATTAGTAAAATTGGTTTATTTCAAAGGGCTCCCCACCCGCCGTCGCCCCACCCGCCGGCTCCCCCATGGACTTGGTCTACTTATCTGGGCCTAGAACTTCACAGGGATGCAGCAGAAAGTTGGGGTCTGTACCATTTTGAAGAGAACTTCCTGAGGAATAAAATGGTGCTTTATTTTTTAAAATTGACCCAGGGAATATGAAAAAAATCAAATATTTGTAGAAGAAAAATTTCTCACGTGCAACAATCCCCCATATTTAGGGGACCAACTTATGACATGCGACCTCATCACGTATACATAAAGATGAGCTTTTCCTCATGCCACGAAGCATTTGCTGTCATTTTTGCAAGCTCCTCCAGAGTGGATTGACCTCTGCCTTAGGAGCATCTTTCCCTTTCCGAACACTATAATCATGCATGTAAGAGCAGGGCGGATGCAGAGGGGGTTCTGGGGATTGAAACCCCTCTCGGTGACTAAAGAAAACAGTTTTTATTAATTGCTACACATCAAACATCTCGCTTTTTGCGAACTCGCCGAATCGTCGATGCAACAACCGTATCATCAAGACTAGGCCTACGTCAGACGGGAAGGCGCTAGACCACAAGCGAGATGTTTTTAAATGTTTAGTGATTACAAAAAAATGTTATCTCTTGTCGCCGAGGGGGGTTCCAACCCCCAGGACCCCCCTCTGTATCCGCCCGTGCGACATGTGATGAAAAGTATACGTTCACTGCAGTAGTGCCTCTACCATCCAACAATAGTTATGTACTGCGGTATCACCCAAGATCTTGCTTGGCCTTATAAGAAAAGGTCATTAGCTTAAGCAATTGATTATGAATATGTTTGTGAGCAAAGTCTTTGGCTTGTGCTTCTCCTTGACAAGCAAAAGCTTGGCCTTAGGGCTTTGGCTTGTTAGCTTTTGCTGTGTTTTATAAATTCGGCCCATTGGGTTAGCACTGAGGTAAGAATAGACTTCTTGTTTTTGTCAGATTTTATCATAGGGATTTACGCCTACATGACCTGTCTCTAAGACATGGAAGAGGGCAGTGACCTGCCACTAATGAAAATGCCCATCACATCCTAGAAGCCTGATACTGTTGAAGTAGAGGGTAATATATATCATACTTAGCTTTGTGATCAAAGTAAACACCTGATAATACCAATTTGTACATTCACCTTCAAGGAAATCCTTGGAAATGAAGGGAGCTACATCATGATGTATTGACTGTAGCATAAGTCGCTAAAAATGAGCTGATTGCATGAATTGTCATCAAATATGTGTGGCGGTCTAGGAAAACCTGTTGGAAGTCGCTGAATGATCAACAAGGGCTGTCAGATTGCCTACTGCTACTTTTTACCTGTTACGTAGTACATTTCAGCTATTGAAATGTGTGGGTTCACCAATCCAACAGGTTTTGCTGGACCGCCTCACATTATCATCTGCAAGTATGTTTTGTGTTTGTGTTGTTTCTGCACTTTGATGAGTTGTCCCTTGAAACTTGAATTTGTACATGATATCATGTTTCATGGCTCAAGGCCTGGCTCTATAAGCCCTTTTTACACGGAGTCGGTTAGATCCGGTTCGAGGCCAGTTCACATGCTTTTCGTACAGCAAAAATCCCATGCATCCTGTACTATCCTTCCCTTTTCTTGGTGGTAGAAAAAGTAGTGACTGGCCTCGAACCAACACCATGTAAATTTAAAAAGAAGGGCAATTATTCCCAGTAGGACCAATGTTAGCACACTCTTGGTATAAAGCTATCAGGGTTGCGTTCGTATCATGAGACATTCATATATTTTACAGATTTGATCAAACTACCGTGTCTCTCTCTCATTGATTAATTTTCATTTGAAAATTTCTCCTGGATGTCTCGTTAGAGGCCCAAGATAACAAGGCATCCATTCAATCTACTTATCGTAATCCTTGAGAGCGCTTGCTCGATAAATCTCCGAGAATAATGATATTCCATGAGTGGATTGGCGGCATTGGTATCAAGGAGATGTGTTGCGGCTTCAGAGGAAGATTTGGGGAGTCAGCTTCTCCAGGTGGTGGTGATGTTGGCAACTGGCAGGGTTTTGAAGAATAAATCCATGATGAGCACCAATAACTAACTCTTTCTTGCACAAGTTATCTGATTATTGATAGATTTATTGGAACCTCTCTATTAAGGACACCTTTGGGACTGTGCTGTTTGTCCTCGAGAAGTGTCCTGATAGACCGTCCTCAAATTGACCTAAACGAAAAAGATCTGTGCACTTCCGCCGAAATCGCAACCACAGCCTCCGTCTGAAACTGAATGACGTATTAAAACGCAGACAACCCCACGATAGTGACGTCAAAGACGCTGCGTCAGACTTGACCACTGCTGAATCATGGATGGCGTCACGTCACCGTTTCAGATCGAGGTTCTGGTTGAGATTTCGGCGGAAGTGCGCAGATCTGCCAATTCGAGAATCGTCTATTACAGAGGTCAAGGTAGAACTAAACAATGTGGGACTCACTTCAATGGTGTCCTATAATAAGAGAGGTGTGGGCTAACTAAGGGAGGTTCTACTTTGTTTCCATGACCTGACATCGTTCTTTGGGGTTGCACGTTTTGCCCCCGGCTTACATCATTAGATGACGTCAGCAAGCATTTTGCCCTCTGGATTTGCGTCGTGACTTGTTGACGTCAGCAATGGCGGACATCGTTGAAGTTAGGCTGTGGAAACAATGAATACATGTGCAGAAATTTGATGCGGCACATGGACTATCATTCTTGTTTGCTTCATTTATCATCAGGAGGAGGAGTGGTTTTCTTCACTCTGGCCATTATGTAACTGGAGGAGCAACGTGAACACCGTTGTTTGCTGTTTAAATTCTTGATGATATTTCATGCATTGATCCTGTTCATGTGGGCCAATGAGATAGATGTTATGCAAAAAACATGAAAAATCCATATTTCATGTTGTAGTCTTCCACAGAGCTTTTTGTTACAGTTTGAAGTGGCCATTACAAGCACTTCTATCTGGCTGAAAACTGAATCGAAACGTTTCAAAACTATATTGACCCACATTTTAACTGTTTGCCACTGCTTCACCGTGGAAAAGGTTTTCTCCACAGGGGAGCTTTGTTGCATTGTTTTTACCTCTTGAGAGCATCTGAAGTTTGTTTGAATTCAAAGGCTGTGCATCACCTTGAAAACTTTTAAACTAAAATCTTTTTTTCACTTTGTACACAAATTATTTTGGGAGAGTGTCACGTTTTCAAATGGTGATTGAAATCATAAAATACCCATGTGTGGGTGTTGAATTTTGACATCTTTTTGTTTTGATTTTGTCTAGCCTGTTGAAATGCTCTTGAAGTGTTCTCCAAACTCTTTAGTGTTGTACTTCGTGGTTTGCAACAGGAAAAATGGAAACTTCACAGGATATTTGCAAATAAAACAAAGACTGTGATCGTGGTGACATTTTGCATTAGGTCCATTCCACGCAAAGTGGTCCTGGGTCAGAAAAATAAAATGTTGAGTTTTTTAGCTTGGATGCATATTTTCTGAAAATATGATCCACAAACTACCAAGAAATGATGATGGCAGTTTCAGTCATTGCACGGGACATTTTTGCCGGGGCATCAAAGTTCAAGTCATTGACATGATTCTAAAAGCAGAAAATAACTATGATATTAGTTTCTGCTCTTTAAGAACATTACCCAACCTCAACATACTTGGTTAAATGAGTTTTGATAGATATAAGACACATCTTTGAGGAAAACAAAACATTTCTTCTCTTGACGGAATACTTTTTGAGAAAATGTGGTTGAAAGTTTGGTCTGATTGGTGTGTAACATACGTAACGATTATTACACATTTCTTTTTGTGGAAGGAGAAGTTGGCCCCTCAGAAACATGGGTTCTCTGATTAAAAGTTAGAATAAGTATTCAAACTAACTGAAACAAAGAAACCTCTCAGATCTTTGCATTTTCAGTCTGAAAATCCCCAATGAATTCTGTAACATACGTAACGTTACGTATGTTACAAGAAAATAAAAACACAAGTTAACATCATAATACACCTTTCAAACTTTATTTTCTTGCATATTGTACTACAGAAAACTACATCTTGCTAATACCAGGTGCATCTTTGACCTTTTGTCATGGATTTTTGGTCTTGAACCCTTTCCGCTGAATATCATTGACGTTTTGGGGCATCTATCCTAAAAAATAAACAGGAGATGTAGAGATTTCAAAATTTGTTGAGAATAGTGTATGATTATGAAAACTGCAATAGGCCAACATCCAAATGAGTTTGAAATCCAAAAATAAGTCATAGACTCACCTAGTTACCATTATTGGCCCTTTATGTATCAAAACTGGATGGTGTTATCAGGGAGATGTGCTCTGCCTTTCAACAGAAAATGCGTTATAGAGTGCTTTATTCCATTGTACTTTTTATGTATGGAAACTAGGAAGACCAGCTGTCTTCTAGGAAACATCTTCATCTGAGCATCATCACTTCCACACAGGAACTGGTCAACTGACAAAATGGCTCGACATTCCATGGCGTATCTGGCTTCAAAACTCAAATTTGGCATGAAACAAACTTAAGAATGCAATAATCTAATTAGGAATATTTAATTTAGGTAAGAAAACCATATAAAAAGTCTTAAAATGCTCTTACACTGACTTATTTACTTACCTATTTCGGACAGTGTAACATACGTAACTATTTTTTGTAACATACGTAACATTGAAATCCTCTGATTCCAAAACCTCCATTTTATATAATGCCCCAACCTTTTCTGTTATGACCAGGCGATATATTTGATATTTAGAATATCACAAATAGATTTGCTTCCAATCACACACTTCACAGAACTTCTACTATTTCTGAAAAGTTTTGCAATTTCATTTCCGTGTGAATGTAACATACGTAACACAATAAAGTTGGCTCCTGAAGAAAATCTGTCAAAGGGAAAGGGAATATTTCTGTTTCACATGAAAGAGTAATAACCCAAGACCACTTTATATGGATAACCAAGTAAAAAACTGCCTTTTCAAAGAAGTACTGACCAAATTAACCTCAGTAAACCCAGTCTGAACTGTAACATACGTAACGTGGAATGGACCATTATCTTCCCACCAGGAGGCAGCACTGGTCAGTCATTTTCACACCTGTTATCGGCGTGTTATGATTGATTGAGATGTTGTTCATACAGAGATTTGAGACAATTGATTCGCAAGAAATATTGACGCGAGGTAACTGGCTTCCAGGGACTGATGCAATGGGAAGATAGTGCGTTTGATGTGTTCGTTTCAGGTTGGCTTATAAATGTTCTTTTCTGCGAATCATAAAAATCTTGATAATGAGATTTGAAGGAAGAAATGCACTGAGATGAATCTCCAAATGTTGGTGGTGTTGTGGATCTTCTGCTGAACTAGGCCAAGAAAGAGTGTCTGCATCATGGTTTCTGTGAGGCCGGGTTTACATAGAGGTACATGTATACAATATATGGACACACTGGCAAACAAAGGTTTCACAGTCATATTAAACCCTTTATTAAGCCATTGTTCGCCAGCGTGTCAGTATACCATATACCTCTATGTAAACCCCGCCTTAGGGCACTGGCAATATGAGTTACAATCAAAGGAACGCCACTTAACTGAGCTCTTACTGTACCTACCTACCTGAAATCACTCATTCTTTTTCCATACTTATTATGCAGGAAAATCTCAGAACTCAGGAAATTAATTACACGCCATTGATATTCAGCTGATTAATAGGCCTTTTCAGTGTGCAGCTGGTCAAAATGCATGCAATTTCCTGTTCCAGACATTGGCCATCCAAGGGATGGTGTGCGCATGAATTATGGCATGTGTGGTCTCGTCCACAACCCTTCACCGTGGCGGTCTCTGGCGGTTGCCAGACAACATGCTGTGCATTCTGCTTGTCAGTTTCATGCATCCAACTTTACAGGCTTTGTATGTAAGTGATCTTTGATTGCATCAGCTTTTATGCTGATGTCAGGGCCCAGTTTCACAAAGAATCTTAAGTCTAAAGTTTGACTTAAGTCATCATGTGACCAGATTTCAGCAAATCAGATGACTTCATTTCAGACTTAAGTTTTTTCTTAGACTTAAGATCTTTGTGAAACTGGGCCCAGGTTGCACCTACGATTGTCGGCGCCACGATGGAACAGTCGGCATCAAGTGAAGATTAATAAATCACGGTCGGGTCGCAAAAGTGAAAATGTGTGTGCTCATCATGGAACAGGCAACATCTGCGCATAGGGAATTGTAACTCGAGTCAGGTCGACTGTGAATGGATTAGGCCCGTCGGGATGGCACAGAAGTTGAACATGTTCAACTCTTGTGATTCATGATCTTTTTGATTGTTGACATGATGTCTGTCGTCGCAGGTGAGACGCAACTGCACTCATGTCAGCGACTGATTTGTTCCGCATGGTCATGGCTCAGACGCAAAGTCATTCAGAAAAGTCAGTCGCCGCCTGTTCTGTGCCGTCGCCAGGTCGACCTGACATCAGCGTTAGGTGATAGGCTCAGCCACCACGTGTTGCTCATCTTTACTTTGCTGATTATTCTATTCGATCTAAGTGCCTCCAACCCAAACATGCAACTTCCAGATTCCCACTGCTCCATCAGTCTCCACAGTGCGCTGTGTGAGTTACATTCCCCCAGCAGGTTAATGGCGATGGTCCTTCCCATTGATGAAATCGGAGAAATAATCGAAGCTTGTAAAATTACCCATAAGTCATTGTAAGTTGCGATTGTGACTTGAACGTAATTATGTTTTGGTTGCATGCGAGTAACATCCTGTCTGATATCTGTATAATTGTAGTTTGCTGAATGGGTTGTCATGGAGATGGGCTTCTTTTTCGTCATTCTTTAGAGGATATTAATGGATAAACATTATTGCAAAGCACAGATAATGTCACCCTCTCTGTTGGCAACAGACTTTGCTCTTAATTTGAGTATGTCTTGATTAGAAACTGAGTTCAGAGTACGTCATTTATTGGTCACCATTTGGCTATCCAGATGACATTTATCATCACAGAAAAATCGGCCATCTTGACGGTCAAATTGACGTCAGTGACTTCGTCGACCTACATGGTGCACTTTGTCGTCAACGCAAGTGTGCGACTTCAGCCATGACGTGGTCTACACGTGGCACACTTTGTCGTCGACGTCAGCATTGTGGACCGCCGGTCAAAATTGACGTCATAATGAGCCACTGCCCAAGCTCTATAAGTACAATCTGTTCTTTCACAGTCCAAAACTGGGCAGATGATCAGTTGGAACCTATATAAAAAGCGATGTGGCTGCAAAAAAACTGAATTTTGAATGGAGGATTGGCCGACCTGGTGAACGAACTGGTGAACCTATTTTTCGATTTTGCTTGAAAAATGTTCTTTAGATTCTGTAGAAAAATGAAACAGATGTTGAAATGTAAACATGACATCAATTACATTTGGCATTATGCGCTATACAGACAATATTGGGTGATTATATTGGTAATCCAGGTGGGAAGGTCCTCCAGAAAACCTGTGCTGTCAGTGGGAGTTGCTCTCGCTCTCACAGGAGGAATGAATGTACAGTAAAACCTGTCTGTGAAGGGACCTTTGTGACTAAAATTGCTTCCTGAATTGAGAGAGATATCCCGATTCCAGTCAAAAAATGAAAAAAGACTATTTTTGAGACTGAACTTAGGTGTTCTTAATAGAGAGGTGTCCTCCTACCAGTGCTTGACGAATTGGTTGCCCAGCCGCCCGGGGGCCGTCAGAAAAACTCCTGGCCAAGCTCAAGTAATTGAGCACTTGTCCATGGGCAAGTACCGAACATATCTTTCAATAAAATATATACCATCGGGCAAATGACACAATTTGATCTGGGCAAGCAGAAATTTACTTTGAGGTTGCCCATTGGCAAGTGAGCGAAAATCTGATTTGTCGACCACTGCTAGCACTAGCAAAGGTGTCTTTTATTTAAGGGAGTTTACACTCGTTAAAAAATACAGTAGATTTTACAGAAAAGTGCCTGCAGCCCACTTTCCAGAACTAATACTGTAGATTTATAGGTGTTGCAACTTTTCATCCACCGGAGAGCCTAGAAAATAGAATGAATACACAAGCATTGGTATCCAAGTGTCGCAAAGCTCTGCAAATCTATGGTGACAACACCTGCAAATTTTGCAGAATAGTTTGGGAAGTCTGCTGCAGGCACATTCCTGTAAATCTACTATAATATTTTTAACAGTTTACTAGAATCCACCCCAAACCTCAGATATTTCCGCTGTCCTTTACCAAGAGTACATTTATCAGTAATATCAATAAAAATGTGAAACACGTCTTTGTCCATCAAAGCAGCACTTCTTATTTCATCAGCTGTATCAGAGTTACGTGCTTGAACATTTCTATTGCTTAGAGGCCAATAAGAATAAATGATATATACATGGTTTACAAATATTCTTTTGAGGAAAATGTTGAAATGTTCCGCGGTGTCTCATATCAAGAGGCGATTACTTCTAAATCATTTGGGCACATTTAATAAATGAGACACAGGAGTAAGTTCCATTGCGGTCTAACATGTTGTCATATATTATGGTAATGTTTATACACTGATGTGTAGATTTTTCAGTCAACTTACGTGGAATTAATTTTGAGTCAGTTGTAGCATGCATTGGATAGATGGATTCAATTTCCATATAAAATGGAATCATGGTTTGTAAGTAAGAAAAAGTCACAGACTCTTCCTGGACCTGGATGTCAACAAACTATAAATCCAGATTTTAACTTATGTATTTTGTCCTTCCCTGTTTGTTTGCCGGGAGATGATTGGAATTCCATTCTCCGGTGACTTTAATTACATTTAAAATACATCCTGATTAAAGTTGATGACTTGCTTTTGGGACGGGCATTTGTGGCAAAAACTCATTCATTTTCCTTAAATTCAAGAACACAAAGACCTATTCTAACTGTTGGTAAAGACAGCTTCTCACCATGAAATAAGACTATTTTTTGATGAATTCTGCAGTTTCATTTCTTTGTGCTGATAATGCTCTTACACTTGAGACATTAAGACTAGAGTCATGATGCAGGCAAGAATGTTATAATTCATTTGCAAAAAGTCTCTGATGGTTTTCCTGCAAGTTGTTTGTAATTGCTTGCACTGTCAACAAATTCCAAAGCCACTGCCAAGTTGACAATATACAGGGTACTGAGTGTGATGGAGATGCAGATTTCATGTGGTTATCATTTGATTTTTGCCCAACTTTTTAAAAAATTTACTGCTAAAGATGAGTCAGCACCTGAAAATCACAAAGCCAAATTAATAAAACATTCATACTAAAACTAGATTTTGGCACATTTCGCAGCGCAGTTCCTGCCAGCAATAGCTTCAATGCTATTTCGGTGAAGAGTACTATTAACTGAGTTCACTCAGAAAGTGTGTTGGAGAACCTGCATGCTGCACGCTTGAACATTGAATAGGAGCTGTTAGTCATTTGACCAATAGGTGTCACTACGGCCCAATTCAATGCCGAGCAGATCCATTCATGCTTGATTGAGCACCAATCAAATGAGAATTTTCTTTGATTGGTCCGATAGAACTTTGCTGCTATCTTTTGGCAATAAGCACGGCTGACTGCTGCTATTGCGTTAAAGGATTTGGCTTGCAGGAACCGCACTGCAAAATGCACCGTAGACTAGTACCTGATCCTACCAACCTGCGCTGCAGTTGGACGTGGCTTGTTGTGTAGGACCAGTATTGGCTGCCATTTGTGGAGGAATTTAGGCACTGACGTCACCTGGAAATTTTATATCAATTATGTAAATTTATTCAATTCTCAGTACGGCCGACGTACCGGAATGCAGATAGAAAGTGACTTGCATTTCACCCAGGCAATCCACCAATCATGAAGAGGTTGAAAACAGAAAAGGTATCAACATAACAGTTCCTATACTTACCACCTGCGCTATAGCACTGGCCAATCAGATTCATGAACACAATAGGCACGCCCGGTCCTAACATTCGAAAAAGCCTGATGTAAAAGCGTTAGGAAAGGGGTACCACTTCTAAATGCACCGGAATCCGATTTGGGTGTGAACGGGCCTTAAATCACATTCTGTAATGTTTCTGTTTGTATTCAAGAGCTCCACCATTGAAGAAATACAACTTCTGCGAGATACAGCTACAGAAACACTCCGTGCCCATTAAATTAAATTATTCATCAGGCGAGATGCTGCATTTTCATGATTTGATGCGGGGCAATGACATTTAAATGTAACTCTGATCGCAGTTTTACTTGCGCTCTGATTTCCCTGGAGGTCCTACACTACTATGAGTCCTATAATGTCCATAAACTTTTTCTATTAGGACAAATGTTGTGGTATACATGTACGGGTGTGACTCCGAGGTGTTTTGGTGTCTGGGAAACAGAGGGTTAACTGATTGTCTGAAGCTTGATTTGATATATAAGTCCTGTATTTAAGTCTTACTCTCTCATTACTTTGATTAGTGCAAATGGTAGATGATTAACTCAAGGGTGAAAATCTCACTGATAAAATTGTTGTGTTCAGTACTGGTACTATCTAATTCATTTTGAACTTGGCTCTAATCTTGTCATTAGTATGGGGTATCGAGGATCCTTTAATGGACCTTTCTGGTCGCGACCCACGCTTCAGCAGGGACGCAAACCTTTGACATTAACCGGATGCTGGCCCCTCTCATTGGACCTCAATTAACCTACCGTATATACTCGTGTATAAGTTGACGTCGTGTATAAGTCGACCCCCGTATTTGGGGCCTCAAATCATTGTATTTTTTGTATACCCCGCATATAGGTCGACCCCCTGACTATTGACTGTCAAAATCCCCAAATCCCTAAAACACATCAACAAATAACACTCATTCGGCTTCGTCAGCTGTTCCTCACCAGCTTGCAAACAAACAGGCCGCCATTTCCGGGTCATAGAAACCACGTGACACTCGTCCTGCTGGCACAT
>NMRB01001452.1:38935-52813 GCA_002633025.1 Notospermus geniculatus
TTGAAGTATTGATCCTCTGTGAAAAAGGACAAAGTATTTGCTGAGATGAGCCAGAATAAACGATTGTCTGGGAATCTTTCCCGTGGAGGGATCATAAATCGCTTTCTTACAAACATGATGGCAATTATGAAATTGTTTATCAATGCAGTCGCCATGGTTACCGAATACAAAAAATCGTATACTTAGCTAATATTCCGAAACTGGCGCTACCCTCCGGAATCTACATGCAGTCCATGAAATTTTGAGCGTGATGGCCCATTACTTGGATGGCAATAGCCTGATTCTGGGATATAAATCATTGGAATTGTTTTATCGGGTTGTGGTAGCGCGGCATGTTTATGGCATTGGGGTTCGCTTGCTGGCCCTCTATGGTGATGTATTAAGCCATTCTCTAGCGCCAAGCTCCAATAGGTTTCTCAGTATAAACAGGATAGCTATGCTGCTTGGATGAAATATCACCAGTTGACAAGGAGGAGGATTGGGTACCTTTGAGTGGAAAAGAAGTTTGGTAAACAAATCGATTCAGCTTTTGACCTTGAAATCATTTTCCTGGATTTGTTGTCGGCCTAGGATTCGGATGTCAATTTAGTTATGCAAGAGTGAAGTCCTTAGTCTCTGACCTTGCCCTTGCCATGGTCCTGACCTTGAAAAATTTGACCTTGACCTCGTGTCATTTGCAGGATTTGTCTTTGGTTGGCTTCTCAGTAAGATGTCCTTCTTCAAGGTAACGAATGTCTGTTATGGATTTGAGGTAACGGATGTCTGTTATGGATTTGAATAATTTTCATGTGAACTTTTCATTGCATATTAGGGAAGAACACAAAGTTGATAGGTGCTAAGTTTCGTTGAAAAAAGTAATGATTTTCTTGTTGTTTTGCCTTGAATTATTGTGTCCTTACTTGAACTGATAAACATCACTATTTAATACAATGTATATACTTTGATATCATGATCATTCCACTCTCAGAAGTTTGTGTCCCTAATTGGCAGTTACAAATTACAAACTGCGATGTGGTTATGGCCTAACTGGCATTTGCCTTGGAACATTGATTTCTGACTTTGATGTCTCACCACAGACTTCCTTTCTTCTACATGATAATTACAGAAGGATGAACTGTGGTTAGAACCTTTTGATTCATCTTCAATTTCAAAACTTAAAATTATCTTTGTAGCAGGCCATCTGATACAAACTCTTCCCACATCAAAAGAAGTTTGTGGTTGAAGCCAAACAGCAAGCTGCTGACAGGTTTGGCTTGTACAGGTTGTCATATGAACGGTGGAAGGTCGCTCAAAATGACACCACTGCTGAAGGGTTCATGTTCATTGAAGTTCCAAAGATGCGTAGTAGACAACTTCTAAGTACTTTGAAGTTGAAAGGAGAATGCCCTAGGGTATTGAAAGCAACAAGTAATCATTGTAAAGCAACTGGAGAGACCTTTCATTCATGCTGCACTTGTACGTATGGGCAATGGGTGGTATTCATAAAAAGTTAGCAAATGCTTTTACTTAAGATTTTCAGAGCAGTTGGTGGTATTCATAAAGAGTAGCAAATGCTTTTGCTTAAAATTTACACAGGGATGTGTATTACAAATGTACTACAAATTTCAAGTAAAAGCATTTGCTAGACTTCATGAATACCACCTGGATCATCCAATGTAAATGTACATGTACAACAAAACTTGAAGTAAAAGCATTGGCTAGCTTTTATGAACATCAGCCATTTGTCAGTCTCAGTGTTTCTGCCAGAGGGTACTACTACTATGGTAGTACCCTCAAAGGAACAGAAAAGGGCCATTTTCTTTAATTTCATGGGGATTTTGCTAATTTTGAAGAAATAAGTACCCTGAAAAAAATTTATGGCGGAAACCCTGGTCCGACAACAGATATCTGCTGTTGGATTGGACACCATGCAGGCTCACGTGAAGCCATATGATAAATTTTACGTTACAGTTGACTCATCACCATCAGTACCATGATGGACTAGGATTAGTGCAAGTCCTGTAGTACGTGCCTCGGTCAGTGTAGTTCTGCTCGTTTACCTACCTCTCCCATTCAATCGGTACTTGACTTTTTTCTTGTCTTGAAACTCACCATGTTCATGTTCGGTTGGACCTCCCTCAGTTGCTGAGATCTCCCCTGGCCTGAGATTCAACTTACCTTTGTTTCTAACCACGGTTCTGTTGAATAGACATTCCCGTCAATATGCATCACTTAGCATGCTTTTCCATGCAAAAAATCATTCTGTGATGCACCCTGCTGTGATTTTCCATCAAAAATACCGCATGCCTGTCCATGGTTACGTCCAAATGGCATGCAATGATGAGACAACGCATTGTTCCTCCTGGGCTGCCACTGCGAGTGAGCTACAAATCATTAATTCAATTTCACTGCTGTCACGGCGATCCCAAATGCTTTTATTAAAATTACAAATTGTGATTTTTTTTCTCAGAAAATTCATTTCCTATTCATGGTATACTCCACCTTGGTTGTATCCTATTACATGCGAAGGAGATGGATGGCATCTGAAACGCTATTTTTGTCTGGTTAAAGCTATCAATTTATGTGTTCAGATCACATCTTGTAACAACATCATATTATAGCTGTCATATGCCAGTCAATTGCACTTTAGGCCCTGTTGCTGCTGAAATGCCATGGTTGATTTGGAGTTCTTCACGTGGCGTCACATTTCCATGATGACAATGCCGCCATATTGGCCATCAAAATGTCAAGTCATAGTGACATAACGGTATGAACACAGCATCAACGCACAGATCCTGACATCAAAATGTCATGACGTGATAGTTTTGAGGTCATCGCTGGGTATTTGACACGCCAATTCTTTGCAGTCACGTGACCGTTGTGACGTCACTGAAGATTCGTGGTTGAGATGTACATGTGTGCTGCAAGACTGTTGGTAATTGGACAAAATTCATGATTCTAAGTTGCTGGTTACCAAAGATCACATCAAATTATGGCAGTTGAGGATCGAGAAATGTCCTTTTGAGGATCATTCAGGTCATTTTCGTCCCTTACAAGAAGTCCATTTTGGTCTAAAACAAAGTTTCTTTCTGTATCGTTTCAGTTTCCATTGAGAAGAACACAAGGATTATAACCTTGGCAGGATAAACAAGGTAAGCTCCGTTCATTGCAGGAGTTTGGGCTCACAACTGTTGACATACTCCTTTCACTTTAGATCATTTGTCTCACATCCTTTGACTGGAAATTGACCTACCATTATCCACGCACCATCCACGTACGTCACACGGAAGGTACGCTTCAGTTCATTGCGTCTCTTCTGTGTGATGTCTGCGTACCACGGGCAAATGACGTTACGTCTTCACTGCGTGTCTTTCATGGCGGTGTGTGACGTCTGCAGAAGAGACAAGGACGGTACGCACATGACGGTACACACAATACAACACAAAGACTGAGATCGTCCACAACGACTGACAGCCCGGAAGGGTAAACTGATGTGAAACGTGTCCTTGGAGACTGCCAGGATGACTGACAGCTCTGTGTCCTCATTTTCTGATGAGTCTAATGGATAATTGTGGGATAAATAAGGCAAAATAAACTGATGGGAATTTCATTGTTTGTATTCACGGCTGCAGTTGGTTGAACATCCAATGCATCATTAATTAATACACCAACATTACTGTGAGCGGCTTTCATGTCGTGGATATGTCCCTCTGTGTCTCCCCTTCCAATAATTTGATGACTGTGGCAGTAATTACAATTACTCAATCATTGAGTGATAGTCATAATGAGACTTGGTTAGGGTTGAATTCATTCTTTCCCAGCGGAACTGAATCAGATTAGGCTGTGGAATTTGCCTCTATAACCATCATTCATTCAGCGTACAAGAAATCGACAAAAATCTTCATTGTACTGGAAGACAAGACCTGTAGGCCCTAGTATTTCAGAAGATGGACAAGGTGTATGGACACCCCTTCCGTTTTACTGTCCTCTTTGGGGAACACCAGCATGTAGTTACAGTACGGAGCAAACTGACCTACCTTTACCCACTTACCTTCTGATACGTCACGCTGAAGGTATGCTTCAATAGACGATATCACTCCAAAAGAGTGCAGCACCTGATGGGTCAGCGTCATGAAGTCCCGCATGTCATTTATGACGCACCTCGAAAAAAATCCCGTTGTTTCAGCGATCATGACGTCGTGAAACAATTTGATTTTTTTTCGTCTCACCTCAAGACATCATGAAATGACGTGCGGGACGTCATGACGCTGACCCGTCAGGTGCTGCACTCTTTTGGAGTGATAGCGCATGGTACGGGTATGTCATGCATGCCTTCCACGTAGCCTCTGCACCCACGTACACGCGAATGACGTTACGTCTTCGCTGAGTGCCTTCCAAGGTGCCACGCGACATTTGCGGAAGATACGAGGCATGACAGTACATGTGGTACGTGGATGGTACACGGTGCGGAAGGTAGGCCAGTTGTGCAGAGTACCATATCTAGTGTATCGTTCTGGATGTTTTCTTTGATGCTTCTTCATTTGTGCAGTTGCAGCTTAGAGTAATCATTATCCTACAGGGCTCAAAGTTTACATTTTTTCTTAGGAGCACTGTGCTCCTAACCTTTTCATTTTAGGAGCACAGAGGCAATTTTTAGGAGCAACATTTTTTCTTTACCCCAAAATGTACATAGCGTGGTGGGCGGGCTTAAGAGAGAAACTCTTGAGAAATGAAGAAAGAAAGAAGTCAAATCAACATGAAAACACAATTCTTTATTTTTGGTTTGGACACTAACTAACAGCAGGAGTTAGTAGGTCTCAAGGGCCCCAGTTATGAAATCATGATACATGTTGTAGGGGCTGGGCCTGCTGCCGAGGTTAAGCCTGCTTGTATAAATCGATCGCATGCAAATATGAAGCGTGGTCGGCGTTGGCAAGTGTAGCAGACGACAGCTTTCAAATCATGATGATGACGCATTCTCAGACATCCAAGTACGGATAATGTTCTTATTTAGTGAGTCGGTCAAATATGAATACTACTCAGATTGCTGAATCATTATACATCGGCAGAGACCTGCATACCGACTGAAAAACGAAGTCAGCTTTCGCTGTCGATCTGGACCGCCTTCCGCCATTGTGTCTGTACTCGAGTGACACTAAATTATGTTAATGTAAGTTTCGTTCGGCTATCACCCGAATGATGGCGCTGAAGTTGAGAACCACGTGCGCACTGCAGAACCCGACTTTCACTGCCGTCACTCGATCATCTCCAAGGGAAACTCGCGCGCGCGGGACTTCGGGCTTGGAAAGTTGCTGGCCACGCCGATCGCAGATCATGACAAATCAAAAACAGTCGCACACAGCATTGTTTTGAGACATTTATTCGCAGTAAAGCAAGGAAGGAATACACTCGCTCAGAGATGAAGTATAGTCGCAAAATGAAAGAAGAAGCCGATCGCACACGTGCGAATAGGATCGATTTTTCAGGCGCACCTAGGAATTTCTGATCGCAAATGCGACCAAATTGGTCGCAACTTTGAGCCCTGTCCTAGCAGTGATATCCTTTGTTGACTGGGATTCACTGAAACTGAAAGTTGAATTGAGGAAAACATTACTTCTGACACAACTTGTATTTTAAGTTAACCAAGGGATAATCAGGTTTATCTCCAGAGAGATTCCAGGGAACTTTTGATAAATTGAATAATTATCTCTAATCATGAAGTCAATTCATCATAATACAGTCTCTGGGAAGTCAATTTTATTTTGATGTCCGTGTGTATTCAGCGTCGGCAGCACGTTGTTGTTATTTTGGAAATCCTGCTCAAGTTGATGAGGTAGAATGTACTACACAAGAACCCACCGATATTGCAATGCATTTCTTGGAACGCATCATTAGGACACGATATATTTGTCACATGGGTCCTTTGATGATAAATTAAGCTTGCGCTTGATGTGAAAATCAATATATTCGTGGAAAGACTTGCTTGGTTCGTGGATGGTGTTTTTGTTGTGCCGCTAACATCCGTGGCATTTTCACCAGTTGTTTTGATGAAATTTGTTTTGATCTTCCCGTGGAATTATCAGAAACTCATTCTCGTGATAAGTATCGCGGTTTCTTCTAATTCGAGTAGGCGTGCTTGGAAACGGTGCTGACATTTCATGAAATGGTCACCAGGGTATTTTGTATCACAGCTCGATGTTCATTTATGATTCAGTTATGAACTGGATAGAGTGCTCTACGGCTGCTTAAGTGACAAAGCTGATCAAATTTCTTTGCTGGATATGAATTACTCTCAATCAGGTAAGTAAACTGTATTTGGTTCTCCTGTCAGGTGTCTGTTGCTAAGTGGGACAGTTTAGTTGGTGGTGTTCAAGTTGATGAGAGAATACTAATTCCGGTTGTAATAATACTAACTTCCGGTTGTAATCTACTGCTAGACTCATGGTCTATCCATGCGTTCTGTGGTTCTGTGTGGTTAAACAGGACACTCAGTCTGTTGAATGGAGTGGTAGGCCTATGTCGATGATGATAATGATGATGATAACTAATGTGACCCGCTCTGGGAAAAGCAGGCGCTTGTCGCAAGTGATACATTGGCAGGCGCGGATCCGGGGGGCACCCTTTCAGCCAATAAATCTGTAAAATTGACCCGTTTGGAGAAAATCATTGAAATTCACTGTCATACTTCAATGTTTCTAGCACAGTGCGCCCCCTCTTTTCTGAAATCTTGGATCTACCCCTGATGTGGTCTTCAGTTTTACTCAACTATTGTCACTGCTTTCCACTACTATTGTCAACCTGCGGAGACGTACATTTCAGCTATTGTCTTGTAAGGCCGTTCCGTACCTCGGTTGCAACAAGTGCCTATACGTTTGCTGGAGCGGCTCGCACTTTGGATGACAAGTTTGGTTCATCAGGCTGCTACAGTGGCCAGCATTGATATTTAATATTATTTAGGCTAGGAATACACTGAACGCGATTCGCTGACGCGCGCGGCAGAGGCTTTGTTATTTTCTGCCGCACCGCATACATACAAAGGTTTTCAAAGCATAAATCGTGCGCGTTGCCCTGTCGCACGCAAGTGTTGCCCTGTCGCACGCGAGCGTTGTCCTGTCACATGCGAGCGTTGCCCTAGCTGTCGCATGCGATATCGCGTTCGGTGTATCCTTAGCCTGAAAAGCAAAATCTCTTCACAAACCCTGTAGATACTACTGCATAGATCTATGCTTTACAGTCCCCTCTACCATGAGATCAATGGAAATAGAGACCCAGTCTAATCAATGAGTGATCAATGCGTTTGTTCCATCTGGTGTTGACTGGCACCACATGCTGTATGTTTAGTCTCACCCACAAATTGTTAATTGGAACGAAGTCCACTTGCACGTCCCAGCAGCCACGAAGGCAGACATGCATCCAACTACGATTGACTGACTATCGCAGGAGGGAGTCCGTGACTGTATCAGATATTGATTGCATTAAGTAACGAAGAAAAGGCCAGATACCATTCAAACGCCAATTAATTACATTCTCACTCTCTGGCATAATCAGTTGTGCACGGAGTTCCAATCCGATGTATTGAGGCGTGTGAATGCATCACCAAGATATCGGAGCCGAGCATGGTAAATGCAATATCCAATCAAAGGTGATTAGAACAGGTTTCTAAGCTGGATGCAACCCTCGTATGTGCTGATTGGGTGATTACTGAAGAGAATGTACAAGTCGGTCATGATGGTCATTCACCTTATTGTGTAGGCAAACAGTTGTTATGTGTGACCTTGGTGATGTCTTTCTAATGAAGATGACCTCTGAGCTGAAATGTATAATTGGGGAAAAATCGTCCTGGTGGTGCACCAACAGTGCGCTGGGTGTTCTTCGTCATTGGTCGTTAACACAGTTGTAATCTTCCAGTGTCATGTTTCTACTCGAACTTCCTACCCCTTCTTCAGATCAACCCTCACCAAGTCATGTTACAGTACTCTGCACAATAGGAGCTGTCACTGAGTTGACCAATAGGTGTCACTACGGCCCAATTCAATGCATATAGCGGACCCAGTCATTATTGATTGAGCACCAATCATGTGGATTTTCCTGTGTATGGTCCGCTAGAACTTTGCTGCCATCTTTTGGCAATATGCGCGGCTGACTGCTCCTATTGAGCTACCTTCTGCACTGAATACCATCCGCGTACCACATGCAGCATAATGCGCGTACTGTCCTCGTATCTTCTGTGGACGGTGCGCGTCGCCATGATTTGTCTGTGGTCCGCGGATGTCATGCAGAAGAGACGCATGACATACCCATACCATATGCAATGAACTGAACCGTACCTTTCGCATGACGTACGCAGATAAAGGTAGGTCAGTTGTGCTCCATAAAACTATAAATAAAATGTAAAATGAGTTGAACACCAAGGGCCAATTTCACAAAGGGTGTTTAAGACTTAGACGCGTGTAACTTCGTCAAATGCATGGTGGAAGTGCGTGCATTCAGTGAAGTTACACACGTCTAAGTCTTAAACACCCTTTGTGAAATCGGCCCCATGAAGACAGCATTGGACGTTGGATTGGACAAATTTAGTGTACAACAGGCGGAAACTGGAGTACGTACGTGGAGGAAACCTGTGCTGTCAAAGAGATAGAGGTGCCCCCATCTATCACATGAAGCGCAGGTCGGACTGGGGATTGAACTCAGAAGGTGACTATGCCACTCTGACAGCCCCATATGAGATGTTCGTGGTAAGCCCTGTTTGTGGTAACCAGGTTGCGATTTCAACTACTGTAAAGCAGGAAAATTTCGCGTGCAGGAAATTTTCGCGAATTTCGCGAGAGTATATGAGTCGCGAAAATTTCCTGTCGCGAATATGAGGACACGTAAGTGAGAAATACGGTCCGTGAAAAAAATGGCAGAGACTCGCGAAAATATCCTGCCGTGAATATGTCTATAATTCTTGATTCGCGAAGATTTCCAGCAGCGAAATTATCTTGCTTTACAGTATATTATCAGAATCAGAAAAAGTGATAACTATTTGGTGGTATCAGATATGCCTGAAACTTGGGATAATTCGACTTCATTCAAAAAACCGTACAATAATTATAGCTATCTCTGGATGGTTAGACCACCATTATCTTCTGTAGTCACTGACAAGTTAAATGCTCCACTAATGACTGTCAATACCATTTAAATGACTGACAGATGTCAATTTGTAAATTGGCCTTGTGGTTGCCAAAGGGCAGCGAATACTAAAACTAGGACAGAGTCAGCGTACATGGTGTATCAAAATATAAGTTATGAACTGATCTCATCTTGTTATGATCCTGTTACAGCATATGCAGAATGAGTGGTTGGAGTTAGCAAGTACTGCCTTTGAGTGATGAAAATTAAGCGTTATAAGATGTTTGGGGTCCTTCCTAAAGATTTTAGCATCCGTGCTCCATAAAAGAATCCTATTCGTTGTTCACAACGTTGGAATCCGTCTCAGCCTAGTATCATGTTCCCCTTTCGTATTCTCTTGTAAGTAGGCCTATTATTAGTAGGCCTAGGCGTACATCAGTGCAGTCTTGGCTCTTGCGCTCATCTCAGGAAGTTATGACAGTAATGATTTTCCAACTCAGGAAACTGTAGGCCAACTTTTCAACTTCCTGAATAACTGGGTAACATTCTTTGCATATCCCAGGAAGGTAAAAGGGAGGTTAATGTTTCCGTGTTTGATAATTGTTTCGGAAAGAGTAGGCTAGGTCCTGCGCTTATTTTTGCTACTGTATTTTGTTCTTTGCCATTGGCCCACCACGAAGAGGATGGTACCTAAATTGATTTGCTTTTAGTTAACGATCACCAGCACGTAAAGAGTAGTTTTGAGGACTTCAGTGGGGATCCCAGCTATGATAGAGCGCAGCACACCGAAACCTGGTCCTATCTTTTGTGTGGGAAATTGATCAGGACCGGGATGTCAGTTTCATTTCAATAGTTTTAACCACTAGTGACACCTATTGAGGCACTGGGCTACGGTGCCATTTGAACGGTGGAGGCAGTTGACATCCAGAATCTTAACTGGGGTTAATGCATTAGACACAAGTGATCTTACCAACTCTGAAGTCGGAGCCTAATGTAGATGGCAGCACCAATGGTAAACCAGAATGGCCGTTGGCCTACCATCCAACTTGAAATGGCCTTACATGTAGGTGTAGTCCACACTTCATTGATGAACATGATTTCTTTCAAATCCGATTAATCCGGGACACTAGCAAACATTGACGTGCTGGATATCACACTGTCCATGAATTGTCCCAAATTGCTTTGATGGCAGACTTTGTGGAAAAAATATTTCAAAATTACTGATTCCACTTGTGTTACGGTTTCTGACATGTCTGGACTTAACAGCTTTATTTTGATTCGTTGACATTTCTTTTGAAAGTTGTCTCTTTAAAATGCCCTGCCGGCATTATTCCCCTATCCTTTCATCTGGTTGACCATCAATACTTATCCTAGTTTGTCTGATTGAAATCGGTCTTATACACCACTTGTCAGTTGTTGATCACCTATTCAAATCGGTTCAGTTGCAGTTCAAGGAGTCCTTAAATGACAGATATAAAAAAAATTGCCAGTTTTACTCATCTGGGTTGAGAAATGCTTGAAACAGTTGCCTTGATGATGACTGTGTGGAAGGCAGGCCTGATACTCTATTGAGTTCTAGTTTTAGTGGTGGGGTATTTGAAAATCTAGTCACTAAGGATGGTATATTGAAGTCAGGTATATATAATAGTAAATGTTTCAGACTTCAGTCATTTGAAGAGCCCAAAAATACATTCGTGCAGAAGAAATATGGGGCCGTATACGCTTCCTTAACTCTTAATGTTTAAGCCCGTGTCACACTGTCCCGAAGTTGACACCCGATGGCCATACGAATTATGGAAACTTTTGGAAATCTTACTGATAAATGCCAGCCTGAAGAAGACCCCGGTTGGGGTCGAAAATTTGCAAGATTCTGGAAGTAGACTTTGGGGCCATCTTCACGCGAAATTCAAAATTCCATATTCGTGTGGCCATCGGGTGTATAATTTCGGGACAGTGTGACACGGGCTTTACCGGTACCTTTAGGTAAGGGAGTTTAACATGTTCGCTGCCATGGCCAAAATATCATTTCCATCCGCCATTGCCATGACCCCCAGGCCTACTGTAAACCGTGAAATTTTCAAGTGCGTTTTATTTTCGCGATTTTCACGGTCATGGGCCACAACGCGAACTTTAACAGCGCGAAAATACAAACCCTTATGCATTTTCCATTGAATTATGAAGGTAAATGCGGAAATTAGTCTTCGCAGTTTTCAAAAATGATATAAATTCGTAACTTTTAACGTCGCGAAAATTTCTCGGTTTACAGTTTCAAGTTTATTTCATATTGCCAACTACGAGTCATACCCTCTAACGTGTTCCCATACATCTGGTCAAATCCCACTGCCAGTATGCTCAATGGAAGGCTCGTCGTCATTGCCAAGCTTATCAACAACAGAAAATGCTTTAGCCCTACTGCGAGTATACTCGTAGCTGGCAATGGGGAGGAGATCAGCAACTACGAGTGTAATCGTAACTGGCAGTCAACGTGTTAAAAGAAATCAAATGATAAACGTGAACTTTATGACAACATTATTTTTCACTGCGAATTCACCAGATTATAATTGCATTTTCGGTACAAAAAAAAAGTTGTCGTAAAGTTTAACGTTTCTTAAAATCCCTAATGTTTGCAGGGCAAATACAAAAGCTTAAAGTGGACTTTAGAGTTAAGGAGGCTTCTAGAATATGGGCCATGGTGTAGCATTGTTAGGATTTATCCATTCTACCCATCTTTCCTGGCCCCTCTGTACATATCTAAAAGAACATGCAGGTTTTTTCCCAAGAAATCGTCAGGCGATGTCTTTCTTGGTGATATTCTTCCAACACAAAGAATGGCTGTTCTATAGTAGAGCGTTTAAATGGAAAATTGGCTGTATCGGCGATTTCACATGACTGACTGTCACAAATGCCCGTCTCATCATAACTAGGTCAAAAATAATAACGGTGAGTTTATAGAATACCAACGATCAAATGACATATACAACTAAAGAATATATACTGCCTGTTATCACACGGACAAAAACACGCACTTATCCACCCGCGTTGATAGGGCACTCGCCACCAACATTGGGTATTTTGTCCAATTGAAAGTCACACAATATGAGTTTTCCATCTCCCGGATGTGTGGAATTCGACCTGATTTGACCGCCGTGTTCATGAATTCAGGTTGATCATCTTCATCTGCCATCTTCGTGGCCGGATATTAGAGCAAGGACTCTAAATTATTTCTGTTGATCCTCCGCGATTATTCAGTGTTCATCAATTTTGTCAGTCGTGCCTGAGCCAATATTTAGCGTTAGTTGTTCAATCTCGGGATAGTTAATTCCACACTCATTCATTTGACTCGATCAACAAATTTGATTTTCGACATTTCGATGTGGATGATTCTTTGTGTTTTTGGGCGCCATCCATTGCCGACCTGTTTCTCACTACATCAGTTAACACCGGTAGAGGGCAAGCTCACAATTGGTAAGTTGTTGGTTGAGATAAGAAAATTTGGGATGTTGACCCTTGTACTAGTCTACTTAATGATCTTTTCCAAGTTACCGTGGCTTCAAGCGTCTCCAATGAACTTAACCCCTTAACTGGGTAGGACGTCATATTACGTCATTACGAAATCCGGGAATCCCTGGAAAAAGACCCGAGGATCATTGCGTAAGGCCTAATAGTACGCAGTACGCCTTACAAGGAAATGGTGCGTCACAGTGCATAGGACCAAAAATAGATTATCTATTTTCGATAGGACGTTATATCACATCTTGAACCTTTTGTGTCAAATGCTTTTTTTGGTAATTTTTAGCTCGCTTGGCCGAAGGCCAAAAGGGCTTATGCTGTGCTTAGATGCCTTAGTGGTGGTCTGTCGTGCGTGTGTGTAACATTTGGCCTTGTCTGCACTCTAGCGCCTTCAGTTTTTGACAGATCATTTTCATATTGCATATGTGTGTATATGGCCCCAAGATCTAGGGCAAGTTCGATTTTGGGCGTGCTGCGACTCCTATTATGGCCACTAGGGGGGTTTTGTGAAAAATGAAAAATGGCTATTTTACGCAAATGATTTGAGCTAGAGTGCTCAAATTTGAATCGTAGGTACATCTAATCATGTTACATGATATATATAGGTTTTTGATTTAACCTAATTTTGATGGGAAAATAGGTCAAATAATGAAAAATTGGCCGATATTTGGGCGTTGCCTTGTCTGCGCTCTTGCGTCTTCAGTTTTTGACGGATCTTTTTCATATTGCATATGTGTATATGGCCCCAAGATCTAGGCCAAGTTTGATTTTGGGCATGCTGCGACTCCTATTATGGCCACCAGGGGGCGTTTTGTGAAAATATGAAAAATGGGTATTTCACGCAAACGATTTGAGCTAGAATGCTCAAATTGGAATCGTAGGTACATCTAATCATGTTACATCATATATCTGAGGGGTTTTTGATTTTAAAACCTAATTTTGATGGGAAAATAGGTCAAATAACGAAAAATTGGCCGATATTTGGGCTTTGCCTTGTCTGCGCTCTAGCGTCTTCAGTTTTTGACGGATCTTTTTCATATTGCATATGTGTATATATGGCCCCAAGATCTAGGCCAAGTTCAATTTTGGGCATGCTGCGACTCCTATTATGGCCAACAGGGGGCGTTTTGTGAAAAAGTGAAAAATGGCTATTTTACGCAAACGATTTGAGCTAGAATGCTCAAATTGGGATCATAGGTACATCTAATCATGTTACATCATATATGTGATGGGTTTTTGATTTAACCTAATTTTGATGGGAAAATAGGTCAAATAACG
>NMRB01001452.1:73219-127227 GCA_002633025.1 Notospermus geniculatus
CATCCTGAGAATATCAGGCGTTCTTAGTGCTCGCTACCTTCGTCGCCGCACACAAACCCCTGAGAGAATTCGCCTGAATCGGTGGAGTATCAAAGCCATTCCAGCAAATGTTCATCCCCACCATCTCATCCCAAGTTGGACAGTGTCTGGTACACATGAACTACGCAGGTTACAAAGCTGACCCAGCAGGTCAACATGAAATGACTACCAGCTGCGTATCTGTTTGGCGACGTGTGGCCTGAGAATGATATACATTCTGTGCGATGAATGTAGGATAGACTGAACTCAACTAGTGTTGAATCCAGCGGTGTAAATAGGTTAATTGGTCGGCAACCAATGTCAGCTGCTTGGCTCTGAATATTACAAGGGCCGTTATACATGTATACGTCTAACTGATCTCTAGTTAGGGTGAGGTGGGGAAGCTGAGGTACTTCAGCACTGTGTTGTGCGTGACACTACGATACAATCTACGTGTAATGCTTGTCATCTTAAGGTGACTCAGAAATGGCGTTCGCTGATTGGGCGCCTTTCCTTCGGCGCCTGCTACCCAGCAAATGTGGCGAATGCTCTCAGGGGTTTGTCTGCGGTGACGAAGGTAGCGAGCAGTAAGAACGCCTGATATTCTCAGGATGCTGCTAGAGGTGTAGTGCGAGGAAAGGGAAGTAAGAGCTCCAGCTCTTCTCCAGTTGACCAATGGCAAATGCTCATATCATGCTGGTGAAACCAGGGGCGGATCCACGATTTCGGAAAAGAGGGGGCGCATTATGTGCTAGAGACATTGAAATCTGTGGTGAATTTCAATGATTTGCTCCAAATTTCATAATTCCACGGTAAATTTGACAGATTTGTTGGCCGAAAGGGGGCATATGCCAGGTGCGCCCCCTTGGTTCCGAGCCTGGAAACTGAAAGCTGTACGCAATGTCGAGAACTGTTGATGTTTATTCAAGGCATTTCAGCCCCCCAAATTTCAGAATCCTGCACGACCTGTCAACTGGTGGCCCTCAGCCCTGGATCTGAGACTTCAATATCTGTATTCAAGGGGTGTACAAATAACTGTGGAATGGTTTTAGATCCATAAAATATGGTGATGGTTTGCGTACATAGCGTGAACAATGCAGCTGCAAGTGTTGGGTGTAACTCAAGTAGTTCCCCCTTCAATGTGCGCAAACAGTCTGAAGAGGCTCAAGTACCTTCCTAAAGCGCACGTGTCATTCGCTGAGCCAATATTCATGGCTGTGTGACCGTGGTGGGCCTTGGCTCTCTGGATATCACACAACGAGTCTGGCACAGGGCCATGATGAAGCTGACCGAGGGGCAAACGTTCAGGGCTCACATTTGGGGGAGATGTGGGCAACGTGGGGTGAAAATTTTGCCCAAAATCGCCCAAAATAACTCCTAGGGAGACATAGGGCCGTATTTTAGAACGTTCCTTAACGTTAAGGTTGACCTTAAGTCTATTGTAAAACCTTCGAGAACAATATATTTAAGGTGGACCTTAATGTTAAGGAACGTTCTAAAATACGGCCCATTAGTCGCAAAAAAACAAAAATTTAGGGGTATATGAGCCCCTCTGAGGCATTTTCTGCACCCCAAAATGCCCAAATCCGCTCCTAAATGCCCTAAAATATCATCTAAGTGTTAATTTCTTGCAAAGAGGCTGATCAAACAACTTTGTTATATATGTTGTCTGGGCACAAACTTTATGTGAAGTCTCCCTCTTGAGAGTGAAGTCTCCCATTTGAGGAGGGAGCCATTATTTCTCCCTAATTTTACACCCAAATTTGAGCCCTGAAACGTTGCCCTAAATCTCATCTACCTCAGAAGACAGAGAGTTGGAAAAAATGGCGATTCCTCTCGAACTTCAATGTAATTGATTTGGACATGGCTGTGAGCATCCCTGGTTCAACAAAAAAACATAGAATGAAAATATGTCCATGTTGCTTGTGGAATTTGAAGATTGGTTTTAGTTGACAATTAATGCTGCTAATATATTACAGACAGGCATATTCATTTTCACCTCTTAGAATTACACACTTTTTGCTCTTAGTTAGAACTAGGTCTCCAACTGTTAAAAGTGGCATGGGTTTCGATGANCGCCCCCCCCCCCCGACCTTTGGAGGTCGGGGGCATCCACCTGGAATGCCTATCATCGCGTAGTTCTCTGGGAAGGTGTCCATGGCAAGTAAGCTGTTCAGGTGGCATCTCGGCCTGCTGTGGCCTGGTCAGTAGTAGGCCTATTTGCATTGGTGGGCAAATTGAAATTAGCAGAAGCATTAAAATCAGGCTCAGCAGCCAATGATGTTGATAACACTGGGTGAGTACGAAAATTGAAGGCCTCCTCAATGTGTCCGACCCCATCCTCTCAAAATGCGCTTGTGCGAGCTGCTCTCAATGGGCCAATTCACCAATGCTGGACTCTATTATGAGTTTCACAAGCAACCATTGCAAAAATTAGGTCATCACCGTGGAGATTCCCAACTGGGTGACGGGAGAACCAATCATGTGTCATCTGGAGGAAAATCCCCATGGTGATCACCTAATATTGGCAACCAACTCGCGCGAGAACTGCCACGTGGAGCAGTTGAAGGTTTTGCCAGGCCAGGGTTGTGGTTTATGGTCTGACAGAGATAGCAAGAGTTTGTGTGATCTGCCGAGCTTTTCTACCCCATCTGAACCAGAAACCTTAGATCAAGAAGAAGTATGCATATAGCTCATCTGTGGCTTGAAGTCTTTACATTCGGAGCTGTCGTGGATTTTTGGTCCTACTCCTATACTCTTGTCAGTGGTGTGAAATACGTGTCTTTTTCTCTCCTAAAGGATTCTGCCTCCCAGATACAAGGAACTGGTTGACCTCGGACCCCATCCACTGCTATAACTGCAACTCAAGTGTAGACCCATGGTGTGCTTTGGATTCCACACTCAATCCACTCGACACAATTAAATGTAAGGCAGGGAGCTCTTGCTTCGTAAGTACGGTATATAAATCGCATTGCGAACGGTTGTACCGAAGACGCTAAAATCAGAGCAATGCTATGACCAAGGCAATGACGTCGCCTCATGACGTTCTTGACGCAGCGCAACCGGGACGAGTCACAGCGCCTCCTAGTGGTGGTAGTTCTGCAGGTTTCTCCAAGCGATGTATTGACACCTCAACCGCCAAATTTCAGTTCATACAGGTCAACTTCAAGTAGGCTTGTTTTTTCCAGACCCAAGTCACAAAGACGGGGGACAAATCGACCGTGATCAAATCCTGCGCCCTGCCAACTGAGACGTGTACCAACGACGAGGCGGCATGCCGGCAGGACAGACAGTGTACCGTCTGTTGCAAGAAACCCCTGTGTAACAAAGAGGGCGCTGCTAAGAAGGGAGACGATCCTTTCGCTGCCATTAAGTCCAGGATCCAGCTGACCCCGATTCAACAACCCAAACCAGAAAAAGGCGGATCTCCTCCGACTTCAAGGGCAACGTTCGCCGCTTTTGTCGTCGCTGCGTTTACTCTGCTAGGCCTATTGATGTAGACTATTTGACTTTCGTTTCGAATACGAAATGATACGTCGTCTGCTATAGGAGCTGTCGTAACAAGGATCCAGTAGTATCGAAAAGGGACTGGTGTGTAGAAAAAGAGGAACGAGTGAAATTTCTGCGGAGACTCTTCTCGAGTAACTAAATTCTTGATGATGGGTGCGTGTTGTGTCGGCATGATACCTCATCGGTGTTCATCATAGTCAGCACTTGTTGTGCCCGACAACTGGAGCCAAGTCGAAAAAGGAATAACCAAGCGTCCACTTTTGAACACAACGGAAGGTTGAGCACACACTACGTCTCCACCCGAGAATGAGAAGCAAAACAAGAACTGACCAAGACAAAATACATAAAAACACGATGTTTATCAAACGAATTCTCGCATAAACATTTACATCTTCAGTTCGTCCGATCATAATTCAGGTCATTAGAGGCCAAATGATTGAGACTATGTCCAGTGTCAAATTCTTCTTTGATCAATGTTGAAATGCCCCTCAAGTCCATCCCAGCCAATGAAAACATTTCTTACAGACGCCACTCGGGTGTCACACAACAAGTGACCCGTACCTTTGATTGGTTGATGTTAATCAGCCTGGCGATTGGCGCCGTTGGTGGCTTGAACGGAACTGTACCGCTAGAATTACGATGTTTGCTTGGATGGACACTCCACGCAGCCGCAGCACCGTTTGTGTCTGATGTGAGGAGCATCGAGAGGGAAGCCATTAGTGACGTCACGACGTTCCCGTGGGTGGTAGGTCCTCAGCGGATCACAGCATCTCACTACGCATGTGCAGAAGCGCGGCTCTTCGGGTAGTTTGGTTACACCTGTGAAGGACAATGAGCTAGTGTTACTATCATCTCAAAATCAACAGGTGTGACGGGAACATGTCCCCTGCAATCTTAGTCCGATAGAATCATGAACGTTCGAATATTACCAGACAATTATAGCAAAGACTACCTCGGACTCGCATTCTTACGACTACCATTCCCTACACACCTGTCGTGTCATTCTAGGGTGGATTGAGGCGGACAACATCGACGCCGAGACGAGAAAACTTTTTCCGCCAGGGGGAATTCAATATGCCTTATCTCCGGGGGGGGGGGGGGGANGGGTGAAGTGAAATGTATGTACGTTAGTCACCTCGGGGTGTCCAGGCTGGCAGTCGTCTGGCCTCAATCACAGCCATCGTCATGGCAACCAGTAAACAAAGGAAGATACAGGAACGATTCATTTCTGGAAGGACAATGCGAAATAAATGATCAGTGACGATTGATATAGGCCTACCTCTGAACATTTTGAAATCCTATGATGACTGAAAATGGTTTGGGTCTGCACTCCACTCACTGCGATCAAGCACCGTACAGGCAGCAAAACAATACTTTTCTAGGCCTTTAACCTGAATAAGGCTGCTTTTCCACGAGACGTTTGCGGGCGCGGAATAGGAGGCGGACGCGGGTAGAAAAGATTGCTCCAACGTATTTCTCTTTAGCTGTTTCACCCGCACCCGCGCCCGCCTCCTATTCCGTGCCCGCAAACGTCTCGTGGAAAAGCAGCTTAATGCGTTTGCGGGCGCGGAATGGGAGGCGGGCGCGGGTGCGAGTGCGAGTGAAACAGCTAATGTATTTCCCATTAGCTGTTTCACTCGCACCCGCGCCCGCCTCCCATTCCGCGCCCGCAAACGCCTCGTGGAAAAGCAGCTTAATGCTGATTTTGCTGAACACCCTTTGTGAAATCAGCCCTTGATGTTCAAGATGACAAATAATGGATGAACAATGAAAGCGAACTCACCCGGTGTTTTTTGGTCGTTGGACCCAGATCTTGGGAATTTGAGACAGTCAAGTCGGAGATTTCTTGAGGAATGGTGCAAAACTAGCACAGGCTGGCATTAAATAGGCCTCCTATGACGTATAATGACACCTTTCAGGAATTTGTTAATCTTGTGTTGCGTCATGGACATACTTGCGTTTTCCCGGCCAGAAGGACACGAAAGTCCGGGATCTTATCCTGAATTACTAATTGAGACAAAGAGGGCAAGAAGCAGTGTAGATACTTTCTTTGTTTTGCTCACGGAAAACCCATCTCTATGAGTAGTCTAGCCTTCCCGGAAATTATCATGAGGTGACGAATTTCGTGGAATTTCTAGGTCATGGCCTGCTGTCTCATTGACAATGGTCACTTATCAAAAATAAATATGATTGTATGTACTCTATTTTCTTTTTCTTGTTTTTTTGTAAAGTATGATAACTCAACAGTTTTGCTTGTGTGAACAAGTGCTTTTCCGACCTTAATACCGAGAGAGTTCCGGTGTAATATTTTTCGTTGCCCCCACCTGCCAATGCCCCCTAACAAAGGAATTGACGGAATAAGCCGCGATGTGACAATACCGGGGGAGGTATCGATATACATTGATATCTCTGTGTTTTTTAGTATCTCCCAAACAATTAACCTTCAGTTTAATAGACCTGAGATTATTGTGCTGCACGGTCATTGGTTGACGTCATGATAAGACTGCAATGATTGGTCGAGTGAAAGTAGCCTACTCAACAGTCATTAGCCAGTGGAATCAGCGGCACGCGCGTTTATGATGATACTAGACCAATCGGCGGTTGATCTTCTGGCAAACAAGATGAAAAGATAAGTTTTTTGTCATCGACATCAACAGCTCAGTCAAGCAGCAGATCAGGCAAAAACCATGAATCCAGCGCCCCCAATCGATCGCCTTCAAAGTTATTGTCCTCACTTGACTGCAACGCGATCGAGGCGTTGCGTAATCAACTTTGACACGTTCCTGGTGAAAGAGGGGTCAAAGTTGAAGTTGACCAAATAGATGGTTTTAATCGCTCGTGATCATTATACAGCAATAACAATAACAATAGGGTTTTTTCACAGTGGGTATGCTGATCCTTTGTGTTCCAAAACTTTGACAATAGGGAATGCTCGCAGTGAAAAAAACCTTTTATTCGCTATACGTAATATGCACGGATTGGTCGCAGTCACAATAGGGAGTTATCACAAAAGCCCCCGAAACGCCAACGCCAAACCCATTGTTCGATGCCACGAAGAGAGCACCGAACAAAAGGATAGACGTTCGCGTTGGCGTTTCGGGGCCTTTGCGAGAACTCTATTTTGACCACTAGGCTGACCAAGTGGTCAACTATGTGTCGATTTCTTTCTTCCGCATTCTGGTCCGACTTTACTACTGTGGCGCAGATCCTCGGCGATCGTCGAACTACGCTGGTGCTTAGTGCGCATGCGGGAGTTATTTAGGCGCTGTGTACAAACATGACAAATGTTTCGCTGTGTCCGATTTCGGCAATTTTGTGGATTTTTGTTGGCCTACAACGGTAAGATTATGACAATTCTACTCAGAAGTGTTGCCTGCACGTTGGGGAATACTTTGTTTGCAAAAACGTTGACCTTTTCGGCGAAATTTGGGCGAAATCAGGACACTGACGCCGTCTCGCTCTCCGCCCACTCCGGCCCTCTGCTCTGGTCCGGAGACAGTGTGATTCACACAAATTGTCGTTTTTCGTCTCGTTGCCCAACCGAGGTCCATTTAGACTAGGCTTGACACCCTTTCAATAAAACAAGTTTCATCGTTCCGAGTGCGCCTGGGCCCCTAGTTCTGGAAGCCTCAACGTTTTCAATGCACTGGACGCTGCACACGCACCGTGCATTCTGTAGGTCCGTTTCAAGATTCCTCCAATTCTTTGCGTTCAAAATCAACTTGGATGGATTTCTTTGTATGAATGAATGGTGCAATATTCACATTTCCTTCTACGGTCGTTTTTCTGAGTGAAAAACCGCATCAAATTAGGCTACGCCCACTACCGCGAAACCGAAGAAACTCGCTGACATGGCTGACGTCATGTTACGCGAATACATTGTTTCGGTTCAAAGGTCACCCCACCAACATGACCATATATGAACATGCGGCGATTTGAATTACCATAATAATACATGCAAATGGCAGAGTCCATGTTGGAGCACGCCGAGGGGCCACAAATTAAAACGGTTCCCTACGGTATCTTTCTGTCGTTTTCTCCACCCAAATGCCTCGCACGTTGTCTTCACAAAGAAGCAACAACATTGTCGTCAGTTTTTCTCAGACTAGCAAAAAGTTTTCGCAAAATAATCCTGACAAACCTTATTTCCCCATCGGCCCCTTTTGGTAGAGCCCTTCTTGGGGTTTACACATTCTGGCGGCAAGGGCCGTAAGAGAAGACAAGATGGCGGATGGTTCCGTCGCTGACATTTTGGAGATGAAAACTTCGCGTAGGTGCTTCTTTTTCTCTCCAAACCTGGCGAAACTTGCCTGATATGTGAGAAAAGTATATCTAGTTTCTTTCTATGAAGTTTAGTCTGAAATTTTGGACCATTTGGATGGGATTCTTGGCGGTAAATGCATGCACTTCACTCAGCCCCACGCAAGTTTCTGCTGTAGCATATCATTATAGGCTTACAATGTACACATGTACAGTCATTGACAAAAGTTTATCTCCACGCGACATCTTGAATATTTCAAATACTACTGGACCAATTTTAACACGGTTTGTTTCATGAACAAATATTTTTTTCATGAATAAATATTTTTTCATGAACAAATATTTTTTTCAGGAATAATTTTTTTTTCATGAATAAATAATTTTTTCATGAACAAATATTTTTTTCATGAATAAAAATTTTTTCATGAACAAATATTTTTTTCATGAATGAATATTTACCATTCATGAATGAATATTTACCATTCATGAATGAATATATTTTTGGAACAAAAATATTTTGTAGTATTGAATATTGCAACGAATATCATGCCATACCCAAGTCCATCTCTAGCATGAGCTACTCAGACCCTTTTCAAATTGATCAAAATGATGCATAAACTCATCTGGATGGAGTTTTGGGCCTTTTTAGACCCCTTTCACCTTTCCAGATAGACCTAGTTTAGAGAACAGTTGAAATTGACATAGTCCTTTCTTTTCAGAGTCCCCTTTGTTTTACAGGGCCTCTTTTGGATCCTTTAACCCTTTCTAGATATTTTCCTTGAAGGTTGAAGTTGATATTGACTTGTGTTTCTTTTTTCAGTGTGTCTCCTTCTGGTGGTGATGGTGGTGACAAGTCATCAGCAATGATTAGAGATTCCCAATGGGACAAGACAGTGAGACACATAAGGCAAGTAGATAGAGTGTTAGCACCAAGACTGGCCTCCCAGTTTTTGACTGGCCTGAATGCAGACTTGGGAGATTTTCCACAATTTCCCTGTCTCCCAAGGAGCCGGTTTTTGATGAAGATTGTTTATACTGATAAGATAGGCCCACTGTTGACAAGGAACATATGCTAAATTGATGCAGCTGGAAACCAGAACTCCTGCACAAGTCCTACAACATTGAGAGAGCACTCTCAAATGACACTTGCTGTCGCTACCACATGATGAGAGCCCCCCCCCCCCCNCCAGGCAATTGCTGAACTCATCATCTCATTAATGTCTGTGCATTTTTTTGTTTTCAGGTCAGAAATATCCTGGGACTGTTCCTCCGCCTATACCGAGCAGCTCCGGCGACATGGCACAGGTCAACGTCACCTCGTCCTGTCCATGCAAGGGCAGTCGTCTTCCGCTTGGAGTGGAGTCGCCTGTTACCTGTGCATGACGAGCGGGCCTCAGGTAAGCTATGCATTCAGGATGAGTTGGGAGGGCTTCTCGAATTTCAGTGATTGTCAGCACGACGAGAGTTCTTATCCTCCGCATCAACTGAAGTGACTTGCTTTCAATACTGAAACTGAAGATGTTTCTGTCTTTGGCTATTTTCCATTTGAAACCTTACTTCTATCCAATGCTTGATTCAGTCGTGAGATTTACAGACGTTGAATTTCACTTAATCCTTAATGCCCATCTCTCAAATGAGAGTTGAACCATCAGACGAGAGTGTTGGCAAGAGTGGCAATCATCATCAGAACATCATGTTTTGCTTCTAACTCTGAATGAAAGACTTATATTTAATTATTTTTTACACCGGCCTACAACATCATGAGATTTCCAAACTTCATTTGAAATTCTCAGGTCACCTGTTCCTTGATGCTTGAGGCACTCGGAGGCGTTGCATTCTCTGTCAGATGAAGAGATTGAAGCCAGCCCCCCCCCCCCCCAGCTGACACTGGAAAAAGTGTCACTTGTCATCAGAATATAATTCTTTTCTTCTAATTTGGAATACATGTCTAAGGTTCATTCTTTCTTTCAGCATCACTGGGTCAGACTGTCTCTCCCCTCCAGCACCAGTGACATGGCACAGGTACAACGTCACCTCTCCTGTCCATGCAAGGTGGTCCTCCACTTGTGAGGAATCGCCAGTGGCATGAAGAGTGGGTTGAAAAGGTAAGTTAAATCAGGGTTCTCTGCCATGTGCGTCAAATGTAATGACAGACCTTCAGTTCTGAAACTGAAGAGGGGATTATGCTGTCTTTCAGTTTATCATCATTTTCTAAAGATGTCATTGGCACTTTGACTTCAAGTCATCGGGTTTTAACCTGTTCGTTTACATTTAACTTATTTGTTGACATTCACTTGTCATCTGTTCATGCCCCTGTACAGGTGATGTCTGCCAACTTGATCAGTAAAATCACTGCTTGGTGATTGTTCTTGGATCATGACTGCTTCTCACTTAGTCCTGAAATCTTTTATCATCTGAATAGGCCAGACTTTTAACTTGAAAGATAACACATACCCTTCCATTTCAGAAACTTGAAGTGAGATGTGACACCTCCTAAAGAATGGGTGACTGTGTCAAACAGTTAGTAGTCCATGTCAACTATATACTTATTGTAAAATCTTTAAATGAATAAACAAAATAATGGACGAAGACTGTACACAGTAGCCCATGCAGCTAGCCGATGAAGACTGGGGTCATTGTAAGTTGCTTCACATTCTCTGATATCAGAGGATATGATAGGGATTTTTTGGGAAATATTTGGAGTAGGTCCTCAGTGGTTTGGCCGGGGGGGAGGGGGGAGGGAATAGGAGTTAATTAGTTGAGCACCGTTAGCGTGTGAGCACTTTGATAATCTGTTGTTCGTCGTCGTAGGGTAATTTTTGTTTTATTTCTTGGGAGGCCAAACCCACAAATAGGTCTAGTAGAGGCTTGAGTCCCTCAGGCTAGGAATTTTTCTTGGGTCTTTTTTTCATTTTTCCTGCACTCTTCCCAACATATGGCAGATTGCATTTTTTCGGTCCACTTTAGAGTCAGTGGTAATTTGTTGATCCACTGGCAGATAGGCCAATGGTAGTTAGACATAGTCAAGATAATCAGGTCCAGATTGGGGCAACACATGTAGGCCTAATCCAGATTGGGGTTGACGGTAATTTGTTGACCCACTGGTATAGAAAAAAAATGTAATCCAGATTGGAGTCAAATCCACTGGAATCCCAGATAGGCTTAATCCAGATTGGGGTTGACGGTAGTTTGTTAACCCGCTGGAAGATAGGCTAATTAAAATGCTAGGGATAGGTTAAGATAATGCCAGATTGGGATCAATGATCCACTGGCAGATACACTGACATGTATAGGTCAAGCTTCAGCTAATGATAGCATAGGCCATGTTAACAGTGCAGCTTGGGATCAGCTGGTAGTTTACTGATCCACTGCAAACAGTCCAGCTTGGGATCAACGGTAGTTTACCAATGACTCTTTAGTGAACCGCACATGGTACTGGTTGTTTTCTTGAGATGAACGAGGAGGGATGGACGTCACTGGAGCCATTACAAAATGATGATTTTCACAGCAGAAACATGATGAAGCACCCATTTTTTTGTACATTCCTACCCCCCCCCCCCAAGTGTCTCTGATTTTGCAGAAGGGAGTCACTTGACCAGCAATGAAAATTACACAAAATATGTGAATTGCACACTCTTAGCAGCAGATCACTTGCACTGATGTTCTCTGACAACTGCCTGCCTTCCCCTACTGAGGATGCAATCACCCAGGCAGTCGCTCGGTCACAAGATAGACTATCAATGCGTTTTCATTGGTAGTGGTAAGTATGATAAAACACTGCCAGGCCATGATGAACACTGCCTGTCTGTCAGTGGTCGTGCAATTGCCCAGGAATCTCTCTGACAATGGCAATTGCCCAGGAATTTCTCAGTCACAAAACCGAAGAATATCAAATCATGGTAAGGGTAATCATAGTAAAGATGGTGCCTTCGCACCTGGTGATTGGAATCAATGGTTGGAAGTCGGCATGACCAGACAGCATCATCTGGACCAGTTTGGGATCAAGAGTACAATGATCCACTGGTTGCCTGGAAGTCGGCATGGCAGACCTTTCACCTGACAGCATCATCAAGGATTTCATAATGACTGGTGACAGCTTGTTGACGAAAGTTTACCCTGTCTTATCCTCTAGTACTGTGATTGCATTTTGGCACTGTTTTTGATGACGGCGTCATGGGTGTGACATCGATCGGAAGAACCACTCATCTTGATTCATGTGGTTGGAGATTTCCAATCTATCATCCAAGTCTGGGGGATTCCCATGGTTCTGGTGGTCTCTGGGGTGGTTCTTGGTGGTCCTGGCTTCTCTGCCATGTAGTAGGCCTTATTCTCGGGCTAGGTTTAGGCTTATGTCATTGTTAGTGAGCTCTAGTGGTAGTTCTTGTAGGCTAGCCTACCACTAGTAGTTCAGGTAGATGTACTATGTAGTTTCACTTAGGGAATATAGGTCTATTTCCTCATTGTCCTTCTGGAGGGGTGAATCTGCCTGTGACTTCTATGGCACATTGGCAACCCCCTTCTTCATGAATCAGATGAGCTGGGGACTCCAGTCTTTGCCGCATTTGTGATTCCTTCTCAAACTCAGTGCCGAAGTGGGATCATGGTCTAAAGGAGTAGCAAGGCAAGCCTTGGTCTCTTGTGGTCACCAGTTATATTGGAATTCGGATGGTGCAGCCAGTCACTGGACAGGTCGCGTGTCATCTCTGCCGCTGTCTCAACCTAGCAGCTGAAATTACTCAACATCGCCTTGGAACAGATATCTGGTGACATGAGGTGTCAGTACCCAATTGGTAAGTTGTGCCCAGGTGAGTAGCTGCAAAAATCATAGCTGATCTCAGGAGTTGTCCACAACATCAGGAACTCTTTGCTGCAGAATAGAGACATAACTGCTGCAGCACTAGGAATTAGAGAGCGGACTTGACCTCAAATTCTGGTCAGATGACTAAGATGTCTGGCCACAAATGTCCTGGGTGACCTGTCACAGCCAGAGAGATTTCATTCTCAGTAGGGGAAGACAAGTTGTCGTCGGTGAACATCAGTGTCGGTGATCTGCTGTTAAGAGTGTGTAGTCACATGTTGCCCTTTTTGTCCCCATCTGACAAAAATTTTGTTTCTTGTGTTTCCCAGTGAAAATCTGATATTATGTAATGGTAAGGTAAGTCACAACCAGTGCCATGTTCAAAGCAAAATCTTGTTCTGGGATGTCATTTTGTGATCGTGACAGAACAGAGTTTGGTTTTGCTCTTGTTTCAATTTCAGCTTGCACTAGGTTCCCCTGCCTATATTATCCGGACCGAAGAAAGAAGCCTTAAAAAAAGTGCGTACCCTCTACTTTACCTTAACCCGTCTGTGGGTACTCGATGTAAAGTCTACGTCACCCTTACTTCAGCATGGGCAAAATGTCAGACACAAAGTCAGTGTTAAATAATCTATTGCACAGGCCTGGCATTTTGCTCTCGTTGAAGTTAGGTTGACTTAGACTATATAAGCAGATTGGCTGCACCCCAAACAAACCCTGTCTGTAGCATTTATTATTTGCAATGCTATCCTGTAACTAATCCACTTTTCTCTCCCATATACATTTACTGTCATTATGCATTCATGTTGCACTCAGTTTTTTATGTGATGAGTAGATGACCTGTTCAGGCACTATTTTCAGTAGTCAAGCAATCAAATATCACTCCAAGATTGCATAGCCTGAACAGGCCAACCAGATAGGATCATTTCAAGGTTGCATAGGATAGGGTAGCAGCAATCTGAATTAGATCACATGAAAATTTTCCCCCAAATTGTGGGAATGTTCATCCAAAATATTTGTGACGTTCACAAATAACTTTTCATTAAATTCACAAACTTTTTATAAAATTCAGATTACACTGCTACAGTGATATCAGGCCTAATGTTTTTTCTCATGGGGAGCATATTTTTTTGCAGAATGTCACATAGGCTTACTACACACACTTGTTGTGTGGAACCTCATGCTCTTGTGGATTCTGCCTCAAGTCAGAACCACGGAGAGGCATGAGTTGCGTTGCGAACAGTCGAAGAACACTGTTGATGTTGCCGAGGATTGATTTAATACCCGCTGCGCAAAATCAATTCCAACATCAGTCAGTGTTCTTGACATCGGCCATTTTTGATGTCGGCCATTTTTACGATAGCCAATATGTATGTATGATCTTTATCATTTTTCTCGATTTTCAAAAATCTCTAGTATACAAGTTAATCCATTTACTAATTTTTGTTTTTTTCTTTTTCTTCTCTTTTCAGGTGGCGCCCTGATAGGTAACGTCCCCGTCGTGGCGCTGGGGTTGAGCTTTGAAAAATTTTCACAGGGTGTCTCCCTAAAATTGTTCAGAGTACCATTCAGCGATGAGTGTTTGCTGCAACATGCTGTCTTGGTGTGAGGTTTTGAACCATTCAAAGCCACAGATCCACGGGATCTATCCATCAGCAACTTGAACTTCAGATTCTTTGAATTAAAATTCCGTTTTGGACACCCTTCAAAGCTCTTCGCTAATGACCTATCACCCTTGCCTGGGTTGAGCTTGAGACTGACAGAATCTAAATACTGTCATAATGTTACTGTGCATCTTTTATTTAGCATCATGTTGACCAGAGTGTCAAAGGCACTTGACAATGTTACCCTTGTCTCTCCAGATATTGTTTTGGACTTGGCAAAGTCAGTGGCAACTCGACCGGGAATCAAACCGGAGGTCTCTTTGGTCTCAAGCACCTGCTTTTGCTGCATGGAGCAGGTCACATTTGTCAACAAATATCTTCTGAGTTTCGAAGACACCTATTTTGACAATCTTCAAGTATATGTGAGCTCCCTTGGAGTAAATGGAAACGATAGTAGTTGGACACCTTTCTCAATGTTTACACCAATGTGCCATAGTTCGACTCTGTAGAATTCATGCAGCTCAACCCAGTCAATCAATGTGGCTGTTTAAAATGAGTGGGCTGGACCAAAATTTTATTGGCCCAAGCTACTCATGTTAAACTCCACATCCACCAGTGCTGCTCGACTGGTTTATCAAAGGCTGAGTGAGTGGTGTGTGGATTGTCTGTGATTCATGCACCTAAAAGATCCCTTGGGATTATTCGCAAAGAGTAGGGGAATCTCCCCGGTACCGGGTTCCACCCTCCAATTTGGTCATAAGCAAAAAGTCAATCTCCAGAATTCACAAATTCTCCAATTTGGTCACATAACTTGTTTTGCCTTGAAATAGCATTCCATTTTTGTTATGAAGGACTGGGACAAAATCAATGATGTTCCTGATTGTAGTTACGCCTACAATCACAGAAAACAGTAATTTAGTGAATTGAAACTGATCTGTTTACTTTTTCAGGGCCTTCGATGATTCATGTGGTCCTCGACTTCTCAACCCTTGATAGTGGACGAGGATATGATAACGTCAACGCCTAGTTCATGGGCCGACAAGGGTCCCAACTGATATGCTGATATGTAACCACCATCCATCAAGGGACAATAGAAGGGGCACTATTTCCTACTGCGCCCCCTAGTGCTCGCGATCGAGTCGATTTCGAGTCTGTTCAGCCACTGTGGAGGAGGGTTCCTGGTCGTCGGCGCCGTCTGGCGGGAGTCAAAAAGAACCTTCCAGATCCAAAGAGTGTTAGCAAACTGAGGCAACATCCTCTAGGCCTACTGAATCTAGCATTTTCACACTTTTTATGCTTTCAATACAAATGATATGAACAGGGCAAGCAAAAACATCGAACATGAAGCTCCCAGCCGCTTGGCGTTATTGTTGTCCGTATCGCCACCAGGTGTCGCCCTACTCAGTCCGAGACGTGACCTTGCTGCATCCATGGGATCATCCCCTGCCTCTGCCGCCCCGTCGTAATTACACAACGGCTTCTTGCAGCAGATGTAACACTGCTTGTCGGCCTTGCAGTTGTCGGCATCGTTCTTACATTCCCGATCACCTTTGCTCGGGTCCGAACAGGTCTTCACCACTTTCGTTTTTCCGTCGGTCTTCGTCAGTTCAACCTTCACAAAAAACAGGAAAATAGAGAGGTTTGGGAAAACAAAGATAACGTTCACGACTGCGATGAAATTAGAGAGTGGTTTCAAAAATCGGTTCAACAACAACCATTATGTTCGAAATGCATTCTGTTCAAAATGCTTGTTTTCTATGCTTACCACGCATGTACTACCCGCGGTACAGTTCATGTACTCGGTCGGAAACATACTCGAGTTCCTCGCACATTCGGGATCGTTGTCCGAGTTGCAGATATAACAAGGGATGTCTTTGGAAGGCGCCCAAGCGCTGGTGTCCGGCTTGCAGAATCCTGAAGGAGGAAAGATCGTGGGTTCTAACTGAAGGATGACGCTTGATTTGAGTAACGGCAATAGAGGTTCTTCACGTGATGTCGCATTTCCATGACGATGCCGCCATATTGGCCGTCAAAATGTCAACCGACGTCACGGCATGAACACAGTCAACACACACATCCTGACGTCAAAACGTCATGACGTGTTAAGGCCCGTTTATACACAGCGCGACCGCGACCGCGACACCGACCGCGGCAACCGCTGTGTATAAACGAAAACGTCGTGCTCGCCTAAAAATATGCCAGGGCGCATTGATGTTCACACTACAAAAAAAGTGTCGCGCGGCATTTTCAAAAATTTCGCTCTGGAGGCAATCTCTGCGGCATGCCGCGCGACCAAAATTTTGGTCGCGGTCGCGGTCGCGTTGTGTATAAACGTTCCCATTCATTTTACATTTGATCAATCCGATGCGGCTGCCGCGGTCGGTGTCGCGGTCGCGGTCGCAGTCGCGGTCGCGCTGTGTATAAACGGGCCTTTAGTTTTGACGCCAACATGGCTGATTCTTTGCAGTCACGTGACCGTTGTGACGTCAGCNAACGTCACCTTCTTGCCAGGGTTCTGGAAATAATTAAAAAAAACTATAAAAAACTATACCCACTCGCAGCTTGAGGCATTCGCATGAAACTTTCTCAACCCAAATCCTGCAACTGTAGAAAGGCCGTAACGAAATCCTAGACCGGCGAGTGCCGGCCAATACAATGTCTGAGTCATCATAGGGCTGAAAACTAGGACGTCGGCGGCCGTCATAGGATTTTCAAAGCGGCCGTTAATACACGGCAAAAGGATTCTGTAGGCCCTAGTTTGGATTCGAGACGTATACTCTAAAATTCTTTGCATTGGACTACTTCACCATGGGCAGGTGTCAGACGCTCAAGTCCTTCCGCCTTGTACGAAAAATCATAACATACTGTAACTTTAAAATCATGGTCGAATAATAAAATCAGCTGTTTTATCAATACACATGTACTTACCTTTATTATCCAGAAGCAGTTTTCCCCATTGGCATATCCTTTGGGATATTTTGGCGATTTGATTATGGCCGATTCCAACGGCGCAGTCTTGATACCCTTACAACTTGCTGAAATCGTGATATTACATTATTCTTGCATCCAAAAACAAGTCAGTCTTCTCCATTATTCGTCACGACCACTGCCGCCGATACACGGGCGACCAATCAGAACATTCCTACCAAACCAATTCAATGAGTCAAAGAATTCTATTGGCTGTGCAACAAAACGAGGCTGGGGACCGTTCATTGGAGCCTAACGTCTTTCCAGCCTTACCGAGGTATTGTAAGCCTACACAATCGTTGCTCACCTGGGTTAATACCAAAAGAACTGATGTAGTGGCAAGATGCGCCTGTCGTACCAAAGGGACATACACAACTGCACTTATTACTGTCATAACGCTTGTTCGGATAGCCGCCATTTTGACAGGTGAGGGTTCCACACGCTGTAAAGAGGAACAGGACTAGAGTGGTTCTTCACTGACGTCACTGCAAAGAATCGGCCATGTTGGCCATCAAATGGCCGGCAACGACGTCAAAACTGTCACGTGATGACATTTTGACGTCAGGATAGTGTTGATGCTGTGTTCATGCCGTGATGTCGCTTGACATTTTGACGGCCAATATGGCGGCGTTGTGTCGTCATGGAAATGAGACGTCACGTGAAGAACCTCGATAAATGCTGACGCCAAAATAGACCAAACTGTTTCGAGCAACTCGGCCCAAATTCGCAGGATCTTTTCTTTAGCCAAACACATACTTACAGGAGCCACAAGAAAATATTTCACTTATCCCCTTGCGGTCGAGGAAACTGAGAAAGTCCTGGTTGTTCTTGGCCAACCTCGCCCCGCAGCCAAGGTTATCAAACTTCTCGTGCTGGAGGAGAGGATGGACGGGGCGGTACTTGACGTCACCTTTGCCGGCTCTGTTTAGGTTGCTTCCAAACTGCAAAACATGATGTGCATCAGTCGCGTACGGAGCGAGACCTGACTGGGAACGATTAGACGGTCTTGAACAACGAAAATATCACACTCGATAGGACAAGAGCGCATGCGCGATTACCACGTGACCTGAAGTTGAGCGGATGAGATGTCTTACTTTATTTCTGTGAAGGAACGAGGAGATATCATAACGTCCCTTTGAAATAAAACCTGTCATATTCAGTTGTGGTTTATAGTTGGTGTCGGTGTCAACTTGTTCGATGTAGCTGTCCCGATCAGGTCGCCTATCTTCGTACTCGAACCCCATGCCCAGCAACGTCATGTTCAAATGGTGAAGGCGCTGAAATACAACACCATGTGATAATTTACAGGGGTACACATAAAACAGGGACTACTGGAATGACCAGTTTCGATACGGTTGTGTATAAAACACTTACTCTGGAGCTGGAATATTGAAGTCTGCGACAGTAGACACAGTAAATCGCACATGAAAAAGGATTTATTATAACTGCGGCGGAGAAATGTGGAACCCACATAACCTTTTACCCCGACAGGGTGGCGCTGCAAACGTTTGTACCGAAGACGTCAAAAACAGAGCAAAGCAACGTAATGACGTCGCGTCACGACGTCCTTGACGCAGTGCAACACGGACGAGACGTCGAAAAAAGGTACAACCGCTCACAGCGCCTCCTAGTGGCGGTAGTTCTACAGGTTCCTTCATGACTTACGCATGCTTGGTTAACGCTTCTGCAGGGATACAGGCGTCTGGTCACGACAATGAGGGTGGTGGCGTCGGCTCGTTTGACATACCCTTGGGGTGGGTTCTTGCTGCAAATTGAAGAAAACAATGTACTCCCAATGTACGACACAACCTACGAAGAGCTCACAAAATTGAAGATCGTCTGTGTCGTACTTCATGTGATTGTCAACAAAGTTGCAACCAAAAGTTGCCTCGCATGTAATGCATCCGCCATGCTGGGGGGCACATACTGCAGAGGCGCAGCGAAATGTCCCAATGACGTTACGTCAAACACTGGCGTCGCGCACTTCACGCAGGCCACGTCACGGTCAGCTCACACCTCTGCCCACTTGCCCCTCAGCATGGCCGCCAGGATGACGTCATTGCAAGGCCTCTATTATGGTTTGTAATTTCAGTCCAATAAACTAACATTTAAACCGAACTTACTATACGCTCACGTTGACATAGGATATTCGGAAGTACCAGTTTAGAAGGTTTCTGCCCGCATTGTCATAAGCAACTCTGAGGCATGTCGACTGGGTAATTTCCTTCAAGACAATCTCCATCACTGGTTTATAACGATCTTTTGCAGTCGCTGCAAGGGGATGGTAAAAGGTCTGGAAAAGTCTATTGCATGGTAGTTCAGCTTTACACCTACTAGTGTCCAAACTGGCCAGATTTTAACTACCTATTTAGATATCCAGTGGCTGCCATTTTTGAACACTTGTACTGAGTGGTGTTTGTAAGAAGGAAATGATTTTAAAGCCCCACAGTATTGAATTTTACGATATTTTCAAAATGTTAGGAGAGAGCACAAAGAGGTCTCATAGCCTTGTGAAGGTCCCCAAAATGCTTGTCTGATACATACTTCAGAGAATCAAGGCCTAGTTTTCAGCACACATTAGAAAAAACGACAGGGAGAGCTCTAATGTATTTAGATGGAGCGCAGTACATTTTACACTACGCTGACGTCGTGCACTGACGTCAAGAATCGCGGCGTTGATTTGTGCTTTTCAACTTCAATACAGTGGGGCTTTAAGGGGTGTGGCCCTATACGATAGTTTCAAATTCTACCTACTTGAGCTGAACGTGAAGAATATCCGCTTGTCGTTGTTGTACGTCCATCTCTTGGCGATATCTGCGATCGCCAGCGACCTCTTGAGGCGTCCATTTTCATCACCTGATTTATCGAGACCCTGAAAGAAAACCGTGTCGCGAGGATCCACAGCATGCGAGGTCAGCTGACTGTACGGGTACTTCAATTTGCACCAGTCTATCTTTGAAATGTCAACTTTTGTGAGCGTAGGACCGACCACATTCTTAGGAGAATCTCAAAAATTAGCGAAAATCCTTACCTGCATCTGTCCAAAGCAGACGGGGATGAAGAGAACCGAGGAAACCAACATCATTCGCCTCAACAACTTCATCTTCTACCAATAAAACGGAGTTTCTAAGTCCAGGAATGATACTCATTCCAAAGAACTTCCGATGCAATGCAAACCGAAAACCGCCCGCTCGCATTTTATCTGGGCAGATTATAGCTTGATTTTTTCTCCAATGTTTTCAAAATAAATTACTGTTTCTCCAAAACAATTTTCTACGACATTCAAAATATCATAAGCCTGGTAAATGTGACAGCTGAATGTCAATAATACAACAGCCAGAGTTTCTTCTACCGGGGAGGAGACTGGATTGGCGTCATAACTGACCAATCAGAACCGACTTTCAGCGTATCAGCGTCATATTGGTTGAGCTGTCCCGCATACAACTGTGCCTGACGAAATAGTCTGAGAATTTTGTCGCATGGGTTTCGCTATTCAATTATCATCGTACATCTTGTTTTAAATCGTAAAAAAGCAGTTGTTATGTAAACACCGTGGCATGTCCTGCCGACCGGCAAAAATGGTGCTTACATTTCGGCCAATTAAAGCGTAGAGGGCATTGTCTAAGACCGTTGATAGTTTTTTTGACAGAACATTCGCAGTTGCTTGGTTTCCATTTCAGAAATCATAATATTTATCATGATAGAAAAAATCTACAATAAGTGTGGATAAATTGAGCTTGAAAAAAACTCGGTGAGATACGAACAAACACAAGCAAACATCCTCAACGCTGGGAAACATACAAAATAAAAAACTTCAGGACTCCGACGTTTTGCACTGATTGAACCTCTTTCAACTGAATTCTGAGAGATTGATAGACACTTTTATAACGTACAATGCAAAACTTTGCTGTTGAACTGAAAATAATGTAAATTGGTTTCGATAATTTTCAAAGAAACGACTGGTTTTGCCGCTGTGACATTCTGTGAAATCTTCTGTCTCTTCAGTGGCGGCCGCCTCGATGAAGACTGAAACCCGAGCTCATCCCCAAAAGGGTTTAGAGCATGTATACTGAGATCGCTTGCCCTCACGTGATAGGCCGAAAAAAAACCCATTCAACCAATCAACATATTTCCTTTCGGCTGCTTTTGGGCCGATCACGTGATAATGAACGACAGGCGATATCTGAACTGCTACCAGGTGTCCTAACCATTTTCCGATAGCAGCGCGCAGTAGTCTAGGTGAAATCGAGCTCAGTATAAGCCCTAGCGGTCAGATCTGGAACCATTCTGGCGTCGATGTTGTCGACAGGGCACCACCGTACCATGGATCTTATTTCAATGACTATACAGAAGAAAAGGGTTAATGGTAACACCCATTCAATGCGATGTGTGAAAAGGGACCAGATGCTGGCTACAAAAGATTACGACAATGAGATCCGAATGTTTGAAACGAACGGCTCCGTTGAGTCTGTTTCCGTCTGTTTTGCAATTCACCTAAAGTTTATGCGAACTCCACCTTGTCCTTCAAAGAATGAACTGTGTTTTTGTTTTGGTGCATGCATGAATAATCAGCACATGGAGGATAGTCAAGGGGCCTTGGGTTTTCACGGAACTCGAATGTTGTTGGGCATTATATCATGAACTCACGGCGATAAGCATCATGGGTAACATTCCATGGCCTGAACGACCTTCAGGGAATGTACTGTTAAATGGCGAGGCGAGGATCGTAAATCGCCAAGACGAGCCTCGCGTCATCCTCCATAAAAACACAGCGTACATTGCAAGAAAGATACAATCGAAACAACAGTTATGTTCTCTAGTTATTGTCCGTTTGGACAGATAAGGATTCAGATACTGGCTTCTTTACGACCGGAATAGATTGGAGATGAGTATTACTAGAAACTTCTTGTTTGTTTTCTACCCCGTTCTCGCCACGTGACCTTCGTCTGTTGACTTCTTTGCAGCAAAACACGCTACGGGCTTCGATTCTTGTGGATGCACCCGCTTCTACAAAAAAATATTATACGAACCTCGAATAAAACGGCCTCTGACCTCAAAATTATATGCAGCAAATGAGATATGGCCGCTCTTTCTTGGAAAATGGACCTATCTCGAACAATCAGCGCGCTGATTGGTCGAAATAGGTCCATAGGTCGTTCATCCCATGGAACGTTACCCATGATGCTGATGACTGTGAAAGGACCCATCAGCGTGCTGATGAGTGTGAAAGGACCAACCAGCGGAGAGTGAAAGAGGCAATCAGAGCGCCTCGCCGTTGTTGTTACAACTTCACCCAAAAGAGGTCAGGCCATTCCTGAATTTACACATCCAGATAAAGGTAACGATAACGCGATATTCTGTAAGAGGTTTGTACATTTAGTTTTAATTTAAGACCTGCATCGTGTCAACATTTACACATCAATGGAGAGAAACATAGATAGATTTGTGCTTTTCGTCGCAAACACCTAACTGTAAGGACTGGACCAGTCCTACTGCAACCCGTCCGTTATCAACGCTTCAATCATGATTTAAAGTTCATATCGCCCGCGAATCTCCGATCTAGGGCCTTCTCAGTTGTTCGTCTTACGAAATCTTTTGTTCTTCGTGATCTCTTTAAAGCAGACTGACAACTGCAGCTGTTCGTATCAACAAAGCTGTCCAAATCTAAATCTATATACATTTAGTTCATCAAGTATATACAACCGTGGATACAGATTCACTGACGTCACAATGGTCACGTGACTGCAAAGAATCCGCCATGTTGGCCGTCAAATGGCCGGAGATGACGTCAAAACTGTCACTTCATGACAAGTCTGTGTGTTGACGCTGTGTTCATGACGTGACGTCGCTTGACATTTTGACGACTAATATGGCGGCGTCGTGTCGTCATGGAAATGTGACGTCACGTGAAGAATCTCTATAGTGATTGCCAATAAGACTTGCTATCGAATAGAACTTATATGATAAGTCGTTTCTGCGAATCTTTTATTGACGGCCGATCGAAGGTTTACTCTCCTAAACTCTAGGAAACTTTCTATTCGAACTGATGGGTAAGAAATGTCTAACACCAACACCAATCTCATGTTTGGGTCTGTACGTCACATGGCATCTATAAAAACAGGACACTGACCACCAGAATACATAATTTTGGGCTGGATTCCACTCTAACATTTGAGAATCCGCGGCCCTTTTTTACAATGCCATTTACTGTAATCACAAGGTCACAGTTAGCACTATAACACAGCCAATGTAAATTATGTTCGACTATATACATACAATTGTTTGAAGTAGAAATATTGCATGAAAATAATGCCAGATAGGACCATTGAAGAATGGGATGCGGAAGTGACGTCATCAGTTCAATCTCCCCCCTCACTCCGCTCATAAGGGTCAGCACGGCGATCGAGGTAGGCCTGACGAGGTGAACAGTTCTCGCGCTATAAAGGTACCTTAGCAACGGGACAAGAGTGTCACCCTGCCGCACACTTCTCGTACTCGGCGTCATTGTGTTGTGGTACAAAGTATCCCTGATTTCATCAAGTTTGCGTTAGGCACATTTCTGTTGCATAAATACGTCGTACTGCATCCGGCAAATAGCGTCCCTGAACATTCGACACGTGCGGCCGAGGTATACGTCCATCTCTTGGCGATATCTGCGATCGCCAGCGACCTCTTGAGGCGTCCATTTTCATCACCTGATTTATCGAGACCCTGAAAGAAAACAAAGTGTCGCGAGGATCCACAGCGTGCGAGATCAGCTGACTATACTTCAGTTTGCCCCAGTCTGTCTTTGAAATGTCAACTCTTGTAAACGTAGACCGACCACGTTAGGGAGGTTTCGAAATCAAACGATAAACGTAAACGTTAACGACAACGTTATTTTTGTACCGAAAATGCAATATAAAATCTGGTTAATCGCGAGGTTAAGAAATCGCTCCGTTAACGGTAACACTAACGCTAACGTTATTTTTTACATTGCAAATGTACGTCAGAAATAGCGTTAGCGTTAGTGTTATCGTTAACGGAGCGGTTTCTTAACCTCTCGAATGTGTAGTACAAAAAATAACGTACAGTTTACGTTTATCGTTTGATTTCGAAACCTCCCTATTCTAAGAAAAATCTCAAAAATTAGCGACAATCCTTACCTGCATCTGTCCAAAGCAGACGGGGATGAACAGAACCGAGGAAACCAACATCATTCGCCTCCACAACTTCATCTTCTACCAATATACATGTATTTGAGTTTCTATTAAGTCCAGGAATGATACTTGTACCAAAGAACTTCTGATGCAATGCGAACCGAAAACCGCCCGCTCGCATTTTATCTGGGCAGATTATAGCTTCATTTTTTCCCCAATGTTTTCAAAATAAATTACTGTTTCTCCAAAACAATTTTCTACGACATTCAAAATATCATAAGTCTGGTAAATGTTACAGCTGAATGTCAATAATACAACAGCCAGAGTTTCTTCTACCGGGAACGAGATTGGATTGGCGTCATAACTGACCAATCAGTACCGACTTTCAGCGTATCAGCGTCGTATTGGTTGAGCTGTCCCGCATACAACGTGCCTGACGAAATAGTCTGAGAATTTTGTCGCATGGGTTTCGCTGTTCAATTATCATCGTACATCTTATTTTAAATCGTAAAAAAACAGTTGTTTTGTAAACACCGTGGCATGTCCTGCCAACCGGCAAAAATGGTGCTTACATTTCGGCCAATTAAAGCGTAGAGGGCATTGTCTAAGACCGTTGATAGTTTTTTGGACAGAACATTCGCAGTTGTTTGGTTTCCATTTCAGACACCATAATATTTATCGTGATGCAAAAAAATCTACAATAAGTGTGGATAAACTGAGCTTGAAAAAGACTCGGTGAGAAACGAAAAAACACAAATAAACATCCTCAAAGCTGGGAAACTTACAATTTTTTTTGAAAATACAAAAAAACGTAGGAGTTCAATGGGGCGGTCTAGACGTGTTGCACTGATTGAACCTCTTTCAACTGAATTCTGAGAGTTTGACAGGTAATTTTATAACGTACGATGCAACAATTTGCTGTAGAACTGAAGATAATGTCAGTTTGTTGGGATAATTTTCAAAGAAACGATTTTGCCGCTCTTTCTGAAATCTTCGACCCAGGGGCTGCCGTGTCGATGCGGAATGAAACCTGATCTCACCCCTACCACTGAGATCGCTTGCCGTCACGTGATCGGTCGAAACGGATCGAGCCCCTTCAACCAATCAACGCCAACCGGAACACCGGGACCAAATCCCGCGAGATATTGCGAGACTTGGGTTTGGGATTTAGTCCCGGAGGAAAAACCACCGCCGCCATCTTGAATATCTTATTGCGCCCCCACCTATAGCTGGGATAGTGATGCGGCGACCGAACCACCTGGATCTACTTTCGGACTATTTGACTCATCCACTAGAAGATATAGTTCGGTGAAACTCATCACTTTTGTGTCGAAAAAGAACCTAACGGTGGCAGTTTTGGGTTAATTTAATACAAGATGACACGCAAAAGTGAATTTTACTAAGATTTTGCGAGTTATTGTGCGTTTTTGCTCGGCCAAATCGGGATTTCCCCGGGGTTCCCGCCATTATGCCATACAGTACAGAATGTACAGTGCACTGACATGCATTTCGCTGTTCTGATGCTGTGCGTCCACTGTGCGTTTGCCAGATTCCCAACACAATAAAATATGCTATTATGGGTTTTCTGATGTAAATATGCGAATAAATTGACTTAAATATAATTATTTCATCTGAAATCATCATAAAATACAATAAAAGTAGCAAATATTTATCAGAGAAATGTCATTTCTTCAGAACTACTTTTACCGCGGAAGTAGTTCTTCCACACCGGCGCTGTGAGGCGCGACGCATCACATAACCCTACGCAAAATGGCGGATTTGACTGTTGTTCGTCAGGGTCACAAACCGACGCAACGTCACCAGGTTTTTTGGAGGCTTGTGCCCTGTTGTTCAGGTTGCAATCAACGCATTTCCTTTCGGCGGCTTTTCGGTCGATCACGTGATAATGGAAGACAGGCGATATCTGGACTGGTACCCGGTCCTTACCATTTTACATCGACACGCCGCACGATAGCAGTGCGCAAACTCGCAGGTTGGTAGATTAGGTACTAGTCCAGGTGAAATCGAGCTCAGTCAAGCCCTAGCGGGCAGATCTGGAACCATTCTGGCGTCGATTTGTTGACAGCGCATACCATGGATCCTATTTCAATGAAAAGGGTTAATGGTGACACCAGTATATTCAACATTAAACAAATCAATGCGATGTGTGTGAAAGGGGACCAGATGCTGGCTACAAAAGATTACGACAATGAGATCCGAATGTTTGAAACGAATGGCTCCGTTGAGGCTGTTTCCGTCTGTTTTGCACCAAAAGTTTATGCGAACTCCACCTTGTCCTTCAAAGAATGAACTGTGTTTTTGTTTTGGTGCACGCATGAATAATCAGCACATGGAGGATAGTCAAGGGGCCTTGGGTTTTCACGGAACTCAAATGTTGTTGGGCATTATATCATGAACTCACGGCGATAAGCATCATGGGTAACATTCCATGGCCTGAACGACCTTCAGGGAATGTACTGTTAAATGGCGAGGCGAGGATCGTAAATCGCCAAGATGAGCCTCGCGTCATCCTCCATAAAAACACAGCGTACATTGCAAGAAAGATACAATCGAAACAACAGTTATGTTCTCTAGTTATTGTCCGTTTGGACAGATAAGGATTCAGATACTGGCTTCTTTACGACCGGAATAGATTGGAGATGAGTATTGCTAGAAACTTCTTGTTTGTTTTCTACCCCGTTCTCGCCACGTGACCTTCGTCTGTTGACTTCTTTGCAGCAAAACACGCTACGGGCTTCGATTCTTGTGGATGCACCCGCTTCTACAAAAAATATTATACGAACCTCGAATAAAACGGCCTCTGACCTCAAAATTATATGCAGCAAATGAGATACGGCCGCACTTTCTTGGAAAATGGACCTATCTCGACCAATCAGCGCGCTGATTGGTCGAGATAGGTCCATAGGTCGTTCACCCCGTGGAATGTTACCCATGATGCTGACGACTGTGAAAGGACCAATCAGTGGAGTGTAAAACAACCAATCAGAGCGCCTCGCCGTTGTTGTTACAACTTCACCCAAAAGAGGTCAGGCCATTCCTGAATTTACACATCGAAATAAAGGTAACGATAACGCGATATTCTGTAAGAGGTTTGTACATTTAGTTTTAATTTAAGACCTGCATCGTGTCAACATTTACACATCAATGGAGAGAAACATAGATAGATTTGTGCTTTTCATCGCAAACACCTAACTGTAAGGACTGGACCAGTCCTACTGCAACCCGTCCGTTATCAACGCTTCAATCATGATTTAAAGTTCATATCGCCCGCGAATCTCCGATCTAGGGCCTACTCAGTTGTTCGTCTTACGAAATCTTTTGTTCTTCGTGATCTCTTTAAAGCAGACTGACAACTGCAGCTGTTCGTATCAACAAAGCAGTCCACTGGGTGAAAACCCTGGTCGTAGGTTCTCTGTAAAATTTATCTAAATCTATATACATTTAGTTCATCAAGTATATACAACCGTGGATACAGATTCACTGACGTCACAATGGTCACGTGACTGCAAAGAATCGGCCATGTTGGCCGTCAAATGGCCGGGAGCGCTGGCCGGGACGACGTCAAAACTGTCACTTCATGACAAGTCTGTGTGTTGACGCTGTGTTCATGACGTGATGTCGCTTGACATTTTGACGGCCAATATGGCGGCATCGTGTCGTCATGGAGATGTGACGTCACGTGAAGAATCTCTATAGTGATTGTCAATAAGACTTACTATCGAATAGAACTTATATGATAAGTCGTTTCTGCGTATCTGTTATTGATGGCCGATCGAAGGTTTACTCTCCTAAACTTTAGGAAACTTTCTATTCGAACTGGTGGTATATTTCCTAACTCCAATCTCATGTTTGGGTCTGTACGTCACATGGCATCTAAAACAGGACACTGATCATCAGAATACATAATTTTGGGGCCGGATTCCACTCCAACATTTAAGAATCCGCAGCCCTTTTTTACAATGCCATTTACTGTAATCGCGAGGTCACAGTTAGCACTATAACACAGCCAATGTAAATTATGTTCGACTATATACATACAATTGTTTGAAGTAGAAATATTGCATGAAAATAATGCCAGATAGGACCATTGAAATCCGGAAGTGACGTCATCTGTTCATTCCGGCCCCTCACTCCGCTCATAAGGGTCAGCACGCCGATCGAGGTAGGCCTGACGAGGTGAACAGTTCTCGCGCTATAAAGGTACCTTAGCAACGGGACAAGAGTGTCACCCTGCCGCACACTTCTCGTACTCGGCGTCATTGTGTTGTGGTACAAAGTATCCCTGATTTCATGAAGTTTGCGTTAGGCACATTTCTGTTGCATAAATACGTCGTACTGCATCCGGCAAATAGCGTCCCTGAACATTCGACACGTGCGGCCGAGGTTGCATTATAAACATTTCTTACTGCATTCACGACACGTCCCTGAATTTTCGACACCTGTGTCTGAGATTGCATGAAATGAAACGTCCTGCATGTTCCTCCACTGTGAGAGATAGTCACTTCATTTACAAGTGTGAACCTCCATCATCTTCGTACACGGTTTACATTTCACATAACAACACCAGTGAAATTTACAATGGCATCGTTCCTTGACTACTTTTGTGCGACTATAGTAACCCCGGCCACAGCACATCGACCCGCAGCCGTCAGACCCACTCGATTCCTTTTTGCACTCTCTGCAACGTAAATTACACACACCATTAACACCCAGAGAATACTTCCAGTTTGGCCGACTTCGGGCCGGTTTAATAAACGTTGGCTAAGCTAACCATTGGTTCCACCAAAAATAGATAGGCGTGCGAAAAATGTACAACTAAATATTTCACCAAAAAGCCCAGTTTTCTAAGCTCTGTGTATCGCTTAGGCCTACTATCCATCCAAACAGGGCTTTTTGGTGAAAATTTGGTTACACTTCTCGCACGCCTATCTATTTCTCGTGGAACCAATGGTTAGCTTAGCAAACGTCTATTAAATCGGCCCTTCAACTGAGTATGGTACAGATCGTTTCGACAGCTCCCGCCATCTTGGATTTCTGCGGAGATTTTGTGCGTGCGCACTTACCTGGTGGGCAAACCAAAACAGCAGTGATCTGATTGGTCACGAGGCCTACCAGATAAGTGCGCACGCACGAAATCGCTGTTAGAAATCAAAGATGGCGGGTGCCCGTCAAATCGATGAATAAAAGTAGCGGCAAGGACGATACTTCATCACTTCTGCAATTTACTTCAGCTGAAGCTATTTCCTTCTGCCTCAAAGTGAGCCCACGAGGGGGCAATACGGTCGTTTTCTACCCACCCACTTCAGAGGAAAGCAACTGTGCCACCTACCTTCCGTGCGTCCCGACGGAGCCGAGCTTTTTCTCAGCACTACAATAATCTGGTGATTTTGTATAGTATATCATCTCATCTGCTCGGAACAATATCTTTTCTGGGTTGATAGGCACTAACATCTTTTTCTTGCCTACTTTACGTTTTGTTACTTCGACAGCAATCTGGAAAATTTGAGTTTAAGAAGAAGTGTGCATCTCTAACATTGGAATGCTTATTGGACAGAAAATAAAATAACTTTGTCTCTGACCACAATGCAAGTTCGTTTAATTTCTCCAAAACTCCCCGCTCAAAGCCAATCAAATATGGGCTGAGCCTTTGAATACAGTCGGAGGGGTATGAGATTCTATCACACCGGTGTACAAGCAGTCGCAGGAACGGAAGTCCTCAACACAAAGTCAATCCCATGCCAACGGTTACAGTCAGGGTTAGCGAACATAATCCTTCATAAGGCTTAATCCACTTTGAACAATACACCCGCACTCGACGGTAGTGAACATCACAACCTCCAAAACGAAGGGTACCGGTACTGAAAACGTAGATTGGGTGGCCAGCGCAATTCCTGGCACTGAATCGCTAATAAAAATGTAATCCCGAGGAATATGAGGCCCCATAACATTTCGTTGGCGCCTGTAGATGTTGAACATAACAATAACCGCCAATAACCACGGCAGCTACGGCATATAAACATGTCAGATATTTTGTCAATCACAAGTTTTCGGGTTGCTGTCACATTTTTGGGTGGTCCACGACCGTTTCGCCCCTACAGCCTCTTTCCAATGTTATCAATTTTCGCCCCTATTCCTAGTGATTGATGATATTGCCTTGGACATTTAGACAATACTTGCAGCCGCAATATCACTAAACGGATCTATTGGTCAGATGAATTACGTGCAATTGGTCAAGTAATTTATGATGGCCGACTCTCTGCGGTGATAAACAATATTATGGCTGTGCAAAATGAGAAACACTTACGATAATTGCTAATGGCCTGACAGATAAGGGCGGGAAACGACACCCCGGGAAGGCCAAGCCGATGATCCTTGTTTCTCAGGGTGTCTGCTTGTTGCATGGAAGGAAGAGAAACACTCTTCATCGTTCCGACGCTCCCGCTACTTGGATTTCTACGAAGATTTCGTGCGTGCGCACTTCTCTCATTGGTAGGCAGACTCGGATTCCATGACCAATCAGATAAGAGATGTGTTCTGCCCTGCCTACCAAGTGCGCACGCACCGTAGAGAATCTCCGTAGAAACCCAAGATGGCGGGGCTATTGAACAAACTCTGTAGGCCAACATTGAAGTCGGTTTCCGTTTCATCGCAGACAGAGCTTAAATTTTATTCTTTATCTTAGTCTATTTCTTTTTACAAAGAATCACCGTCCGTCACTTTCATGTTTCTTTGGCCTTGCACCGAACCCCTCACGCCAATATCAATGTATCTCCCCATTGCTTGTTCAAGCATATCTTATATCAGCTATAAACCGGTAGTCAGGCTCGTTACAGATTTATGGCAGTAAGAGGCATTACTCTTCTCAGAGAAATGCCTGGAGACGACTCCGAGGGGAGACTGTTTACTTGTAAACCCGAAATCAGACATAGGATTCTGTGTAAAGGGTGGTTGGCCATGTTCTGGGATGGTCTACCGCAGACAGACAGCCAGAATTAGGGTTGCTAATCACCGACATTTGCAAATACATCGGCGGCTAGACTTTACAATCGGCCAAATGAAACCTAACTTGATTTATGGAAAGTTGGGTACTGTCATAGGGTGTCCAGTTTGGTTAGGGTCGATCTCTCAAGGTAGTATGTGGGAAACCGGCGCTGCGACCGGTTTTATACCGAACAGAGCAAAGCCGAATGCAATAACGTTGCGTCACGACGTCAATGACGCAGTACAACAGGGACGAAACGTGGAACACGTCGCGTCACAATGTATGACGCAGAGCAACAGCGACGTAACGTCACAACCGCTCACAGCGCCTCCCACTGGCGGTAGTTTGAAGATCCCCCATTCTTGTCAACTACCCACGACCACTGTTGGTCTCCATGATAGCGTACTGTGCCCCCCCCCCCCGAATAATGGCTTACCAGATATCTGTTTTTGATGATTGTGCCGACTCTTGTGAGATCAGGAAGAGCTCTCCAGCAGGTTTTTAATGAACATGAACCCGAGACTCCGTGACATTTACATGATATTTCTAAACTCTGCAACAATGCCTGAAAAAAAGAACTATGTATTAGATAATTTGTTGAATATGAAGGAAAGAAACTTACTCGTACGGTCTCTGGTTTTCTGATAAGGGTACCGTATTAAGAAGGCACAAACGACAATAACCCCACCCAACTACGTCGACATGCCCCACGGCTGCCAACTCTGCGTGGAGACTGGTTCTCAGGTCACGTGATGCGCAGTGTCGACGAACGAGCTTGCTTAATCCTCCAATAAGATTTAGGGATGTTGTTTTGTCTTCGGGCGCGAGAAAGTCGTCGCCAAGTTGTATCAACCGTGACGCATTTCCGTGTCAGCTCACGGGAATACAAAAAAGACCCATTTGTCAAAAGTTTTTTGGTCAAAAGTCCACAAAAAGATGCGAATATGTCAAAAGTAATCCACCCACTTGTGATAAATAGAGACAAAGATGTCTGTCCGCACGTGGTTGGATATAAACTTCGGAAGAGATGGGCCCAGAGCCAGGAAAGTTTCGTGGAAATTTATAGTCAACAGAGGGTACAAATCATGCTGCGGGATGACAAAAAACAGGCCGGAAAAACCTCCTCAATGGAGTTATTTGATTAGGTTGAGTTATGGGTTAAAGAAGAATGCCCGCCCATCCAGGCTCTGCAAATGATCTAGAGATGGTGTGGGAAACTGGCGTCGCCTTCGAGGGTTTCAAAAGAGGCTAACATTTTGGGTCCAAATTCAAGACGTGAACCGACTTATGCACCGATATGGGAACAGCCAATCATAACTCCCGTTACTATTGCCAACAAACAACCAGAACTGTCGTTACAGATGAACAACCAACCAGATTTTCCGTTACTTCCACGAATACACCTATTTCCTTTGACGTACATAATGCACACACGGACACAATGCATCAGTCTGCACAGAAACTGTCGAGGATGGCGCGTGCTCACTTGAGGACGGTGATAAAGGCGTCACCTAAAAACCAAACTTTGTAGTAGGCCTAGTTCATCTTGAGGGGCTGTGCCGCCAAGTAAAACCAGCTTTGTTCGCCGTTCATCGTCAATTTTTTTGCTGAAAATTTCCCACATTCTTAGAAACTGACAGCTGAGTAAGTCCAAATTGTGAGCATGTTTACATGTCAAAGAAGTATGTGGACTTATCTTTCGGATGACACTAGAGATGAATGGCGCCGTAAATTTATGGTGAAAAACATCCGGTTTTCTGCTTGTAATGTATCTAGTATGTGTTCATACATGCAGATAAGGGTTTTCCCCAGGCCAGAAGCACGAGAGAGATCGGAAATGGCCTACTCCGCGATTTCGTCGCAGTAAATCAGGAAAGACCGGAATATGAAGGAGGAATATTGGTGCCAACGATGGTCAAGAAGGAAATATGTGTCCGAAAATAGCTTCATGACTTCAGAATGGCAGTCACTGCCAGTGTAGCAGAGACAATGTCACTTCACATAATAAATGATACAAAGTACGTCGTTTTGACCTATCGACTTGTTGTCCTGGAACATCTAGTCTAGTCCTAGAACCCTTTTCTATCGTACTAATTAGGTCCTGGTGGTTGTCTGACCTTCGATCTTGAGGATAACACGCAGACGTCGACATTCAGGTAAAAGATACAGGTTGAGAGAGCCAGCATCCTCAGATACATGCCAATAAATAATTCACTTCGACTTCTCTCTCTGCTTTGCCTACCTTTATTATACCTCTTCCGGATTTTTATGAGATTTATGGGACGTCAGAATTAGTGCTGGCATCGGCTGGGAAACAACTTTATGTGTAGAGTAGGTTAGAATGGAGCTAAAATTAACCCACTCTTGCTGACGTGGCAGCGTCTTATTCAAAATGCACCGTTCATAGTTCATGCTCGACTCGATTCTGCCGTTATACGGGCCCAAGACTGGGTGTTGACAGCTGGAAAAGCGATAACATTCGTCCGACGACGGACATTTCCACCAGGTGGAGTTCGAAACAAGACTTCGATAGGCAACAAGAAACAAAGATGGCCGCTCAGTCGCCATTTTGTTGTACAACATTGATATTGATGACGTCATCTTTATCCGGAAGTGGCGTCACCAAGAACGGTGCGCAAACGTCTGTCTTTCTTCAAACTGAAGGGCCCATATTTTCAAAGCTGTTTTAACGCTAAAATGCATTTTAGTCCAGCAATTGCATGCCTATAAGCATGCAAGTTCTGGACTAAAAAGCATTTTAGCGTTAAAACAGCTCTGAAAATATGGGCCAAGGTGTCTCCCTTGGGATGAGAAGATTTGAGGTCTTCAGATTCTCAGAGGCCAGCGGTGAGAACCGCGATTGAAGACAGTTCTTTATTCCACCAACGTCGTCAGTGCGGCCATTGAAAGAGTGTATCTATCCCTGACCTGTCCAAAACCGGGACTTGGGAAAACTGGATGGTATTTGGAAGCCACAGACTGGGCCGTGGAGTGCAAAGCAGTAAATCATAATATCATCAAAGACACCTTTGTTGGTGCCATTAACATGTCTGCTCACGCTTTAGGCTGTGGCAGTGTACTTAATGACCCCCTAGATCTGATAATGTTTACAGTTTTCTAGAGGAAACGATGTCCTCGCATGTCACCGTGTCGGTGATATCAAAAGGACAGTGGTTGATTTGATTAGGCCTACATTATAACAGGAAGTGGCGACAAAATGAGGGAAAAGAAGAAGTAACAATGGTAAGGTGTGCTTCTTCCTCCACCGGATCGTTCCGTTCGCAGCCATCGTTTCGACGGGCCCCCGCCATCTTGGATTTCTAGGGAGATTTCGTGCATGCGCACTTAGCCTATCTGGTAGGCCGATTCGGACCTCACGACCAATCAGATCACAGCTATTTTGGTTCGCCTACCAGATAAGTGCGCACGCACAACACATCAGAAATCCAAGATGGCGGGGCTGTCAAACAGAGACGTAGGCCTACAGGCTTACGACGTGCACGATTTTTGTGATGGATGTTCTGCCATTTTCAGGTCATGTGACCACGCTGTATGCGACCGTTGTCTGTGCTGGATTTCTGGGATGCGAGGCAGAAAATCGTCGTTTGGTCCCACTGAAAGAGGACCTGGGACCCCACGACCTTGTTTTGTATATTTCTATCTTACCTGTCTCCCCGCTTCGTTGTTGTGTCGATTCATAATCGACCTTTTTGACCTTGACCCCTTTCGTTTCTTTTTCTTCCGCCGAGGCGACTGTGTCGTTAATACAGATACAGGCGGTATGGGCGGCGGGACAGCCGAAGCTGAATTTGGAGAACCCAATGTACTTTTAGTCCGTTTTCTTGACGCCTCCTTGGAGGAGCTAGTCCAGGGGGCGTCGGCGAATAATTTGCCAAATTGTGCGCCGAATCGTGTATTGTCACTGCACCCGCCCCACTTGAAGTCCCCGTCGGGGTTTTCTCTCGGTAATCCACCACAACTACAGCGGGTCGTCGCCCCTGTACTGCAGGATCGTGCCACGGAGTGGGCCACTGCTGCCGCCGCTAAGGCGTACACGAACGCTTGTTCTCTTGTTCCTGAAAAGGTACCAAGGAAAAGAAGCTGTTTAGAAGGAAGATTTATAATCTTTCAAGGATTTTAGGCAGGAAAAAGTAGAGTATCTAAGTTTATGGTCTCAAGTGTGCGCTTGGTGAAGTTTTTTAACTTCGCACTGGCAGGACTTGGGTTTTGGTCTTGATCATTCATGGTGCCCCGTCACCTTTTGTGGTCTTCCCATTGGGTGGAGCTGTACCGTCACTCGTATTCGTAAGGAATGTTCACACATTTTGTCATAAGGTTTTTCCAAGAGAAAAAGCTACAACCAAGTTTCCCAACGTTATTAATGATTCCAGCCAGTCAAATATTCCACGAGCTCTAGGGCAAATCACACAATAAATGTAGTTTAAATAAGAGAAATTCGTCTTGATGATGTGCATGTCAAAATACAATAGCTGTTAATTGTCCGTCACTAGATTCAGACAAACTTTTCAAACCTGTTTTGTAGTTCTTCTGGCAGTTTAATCTATGACTCTTATGTTCGGCTGTCAGTGGAACATTGCCGGGGTGGGATACCTGTAGCCTAAGATTAATTGGTCCCATTGCTAGTTCCGCCTGAGTATGCTTCAATCAAGAACCATCGTCTCGATGTTGGCGGAGATGCGCTGAAGGTTCTCTGGTCTACAGCGCGATCGGATCGGTTGGGGTACAGAGTGGACGTTTCTGACGGTAAATAGGCCGGAGTTTTACGTCGTCAGAATGCCATCCTTTTCTCTCAATTAACAGAATATGAAGTAGACCTACATTTTTGAAGCATCTTTTGGTTTTGATCGAGCTGTCTTTGCGACCAAGCTGACAAGATTGCCCGATCAACAAAATCAAATGTTTCGTTGAAAGGGTCGGTTTTGGCCTGTAGCGGAAAATGGCGACAGCAGATACAATGTTGAGACGAAAAAATGGCGAATTCATATTGAAAACCAGATTGAACGCTGTCTGTTTTACAGGGTGTCCAAAAAAGTGACCGTCGAACAGGTAGAAATGTTGTTGTTCGACGGACACTTTCACCTCGTAGAACATTAGTTTGTCGGGGATCAGGTTCGTAAAGTTCTCGTCGCACCTTACACGTGAAGAAATAGAGTATATCATGATTCCATGGTTGAGACACGCCAGGAATGCACCTCCAGGGCTTCCTTACACCAAACATACGAAAACAAGGTGCATGACGACTTGAATACGACACGAAGATATTAATCAAGGAGACAGGAAGTCAACTTTATCATTCTAACGAGAAAATGATATACGGGGATAGAGACCCGATTAGTTGCCAAAACGGTGTATTAGGTTATTGTCCCTTTTATAGTTTACGAGGGGAGCTTGCCCTATATGTGTGTTAACTGTCAAAACTAATAAAATAGGCCCAAGGATTAGGCGGAGCTCGATTCATCAGTGACTTTTATAAAGCTGTAATTCAGGAAGATATTTATGATATAATTTTGACAGGTTTTATGAAGATGACTTCTGAAATAAGACGTATACTTTAAGGAGTTGATCGACACACAAGCAGGTGCCTGTTCGACAATAGGACGGTAATTTATGACCGAAATCATCCCGCCGTAGCCGAATTTTATATTTATGACGGTTCATAAGTTCACTACTGAAACAGACAGAATGTGACACGGAATTTACATATATCATGAAGACCCGTCAACTCAATATCTGTAGTGGCAAGTTTGTCTCGCTGACAGGGCCGCAGAGGCTGAGCAAAGTACATACCTGATTGGAAATTTAGGGATATAGATACCTAATTGCTACCATTTCATTTCTGACTGTCACCTATGGGTCCTTTAGTGATGTTTGGTGTCCCACCAGAGAACTAAGTTTCGTTCTTTTGGGCCTAAGGGTTCTCTTTAGAACCTTTTTTCAGAAGAAGTTTCGCGTCGTGGTTGCCGATCTCCTTGGTCTAGACCAGATACCGAGATCGATTCCGCTGGTCGCCATCCGCATTATCACGCCGTGATCGGCCGGAAAGGAGCCAACGAAAAAAGTGCTGATTGGTGGACACCACTCGGTCTCATTCAACAAAAGATCAATTAATGTTATTTTCAACCAATCAACGCTCCCGATCTTGGTATTTAACCCCTACTGCTGAGATTAGGAGCCAATCAAAACACCGTCACGATACTTGCCTGAGGTAAGATCTGGAGGTAAATTTGGTGCGTTTTTGACACTTGAGCAATTCCATCTTCTGTCCGCGAACAGTCTCTGACAAGTTGAGACGGTCACCCGGGTCGCATGGGCCACGGGGGACATCAAGTCCAAGTTATTCTTGCATATTTTCACTTGTCTTGATACAAGTCCATGAACCTTGGAGCGAACACAATGTACAGTCAGGTTCCAATGTCGCTGGTCCGTTCGATGAAGCGCCCTGAAAAAAAATTGTAAAACAATAAGATTTGACAAGTTTGTCCAAGTTTTTTTGTAAAAATCCGATCAGCGCGTGAGCCACGCCTACCCAGACTTTGAGAGCCAAGAATACACCACCAGTAAAAGCCGGGTATGAATCATAAGAAGGGGTTTATGATAGTTTTACGCCGAATTCTCCATTTTGTGACGACTTTATGTTTGGGCTTTATGACTTTTTTATCACTTAGCACTTTACGGAGCGATTTTTCCGTGGATGGAGCAGTTATGAGGGTAATGACTGGGCCTGACGAGTTTGCCGGAACATATGAACTTCCTTGCTGGTTACTGTCTTGCCTAAAAAGGCATAAGCAGCTTCCTTCAGCAATCAGTGTCGACCAACAGAAAATGGCGTTTTTACCCTCGTGCAGCAGAAGGTCATACCATCATCATCATGGACGATTTTGTCAGTTTTTGGTACAGAGACTATTCAAAGTTTAAAAAACTCGTTAGAATGCAGTTGTGGTAGTTTCGTACCATCGCGTAGCCTACACGTCGTCAAGACAGCGATCCCAGATATTCCAAGATGGCGACATGACCTTGACCTCTGAAGACGGGAAGGAAGAGCAGAAACAGTGCATGAAACAGTGCTTGCATTATCTAAAAACGATATCTCTGCCAGCTTAAACTCACTGGAATTGCATGTACATTTCTTCATGTTGAAGCATAAGCGATACTTGTCAACTTTATGTGGAATGAAGGCCAAGAGGGTTGGTTTATCATAATCTTATCATTACAGAACAAACTACTGGCAAAAATACGTCTGTATGTGTTCGAATCGGGCATAAATTTCCTCGGTCTAGTACCTAACTGATAGAGCAGACAGCTGGGGATTACTCAAAAGATGCCCAAAGCAAAATCAGGCTGACATTAGTGCACTTCATATGAAAATGATGAGGAAATGTAGAACTATACGCCATGAGAAACCCGTCAGTAGTATTTTTCGGCTTTTCGGCGGTTTGTTGACCTGATGGAAGTGAACGAAATGTTTCCTGGGATCGTCAGACGCAACGATCAATTCAAAAGGGAGGTTTCGAAATCAAACGATAAACGTAAACTTTACGACAATGTTATTTTTTCGTACTACACATTAGCCAGATTTTATATTGCATTTTCGGTACAAAAATAATGTATCGTTTGATTTCGAAACCTCCCTAAAGGCTTTTTTTTACGTTGGGCAGTAACGTTCCTCGGATTTCTCTCACAGAAGACGCAAAGTCACTCAAAATTGACGCGAAAAGAAATTCGTAAGATTTAAGGTATAAGGGTCGTTTTTAATCTCGATTTGGTCCAGGACCCTAGCTGGTGCCATATCTGCCCCTTCTTACTTATAAACAGGCCCTTCTGTCCCTTGGGCTTTCGCTATCAGATCTTATGCCGGACGTATTGGTCAGGTGGCCAACGACAGGTTGGTCAGGTCACTGGCGACGGACGCCTTTAAAGATCTTACCTACCGATTCTCCGCCCAGGAGTTAAACTTGCCAATAAACTGTTTGCATACGAAAATTAAGGACCATATTCATAAAGGGTGTTTAAGACTTAGAGGCGTGTAACTTCGTCAAATGCATGGTAGGAATGCGTGCATTTAGTAAAGTTAAGCTACGTTTAGCTGACACGCGGAATGCGGATTGCGGAACGCGGAAGCGGAAAATGCAATGCATTTTCGTATACAACATATCGTTCCGCCGGGGATTCCGCGTCCCTATACCGCATTCCGGATGTCTGGTAAACGCAGCTTTACACGCGTCTAAGTCTTAAACACCCTTTATGAATATGGCCCTAAGTTTCTGGACTTGTAAACTGATGATTTGGTAACATATTTTAAAGCTTTTAGCACTGGACAGCAAAACGATTCGCATTTATTCAACTTTTACGACCAAAGTGTGCACATATCACACTCCCTAGAAAACACAAACTTGCGATTTTTACCAGATAACGAGCCTTTATTGACGATTCTCTCCGCTCGGTTTTACCAAAACATGTTTTTCGTACGAAGATCGTTATCAAAAACAATCATCGGTCATTTCAAACAATTTTGTTTCTTCGTTTGTAGTTCAAGCGTTCTTGAATAATAAGTATGGCTCAGTCGATCGACAGAGCTGTATTGGAAGGAATTTGAAGGTCTAGAGGATCAGTCCGTTACTGCCAGGCCGGCTTGTCAATATTTCGCAAGCAAAAACATATCATCTTTGTTCAAGTCTATCGCTTTCCCAGTCATTAAATTAGCAGTCATTGATGATATTTACAATTAGACTAACCGCTAAAGCGACAAGGTATGCATTTCGAAGTTCGGTTTGGCATCTAAGAAACATAATAAAGAAATAAAACTACTGGATTTTTGCGGAAACAATAAACTATAGCAAGCAGTAAGAACTTCTGGATCAATCCACGTGGTCAGTATTCATCAACGAATAGGCCTACCTCGTACAGTCTTCACATTATCAGAACATTTAGTACCAACTTTAAGGATACATAATTTACATTTCGGAAGAAGAAGAGAGAACTTCAAAGACGCTGCGCTCAGTGGAAATAAAAGCCTCATAAATACTGGGAGGTATAGTTAAAGGAAGCCAGTAAAAGAGGAAGACCAGACTCTCGCATCGCAAACTTCATGGGGACACAGATAGTAGCTTCTTCACTCACGTCACAACGGTCACGTGACTGCAGAGAATCGGCCATGTTGGCCGTCAAATGGCCGGCGACGACGTCAAAACTGTCACGTCATGACATTTTGACGTCACGCCATCTGTGTGTTGACGCTGTGTTCATGCTGTGACGTCGCTTGACATTTTGACGGCCATTATGGCGGCATCGTGTCGCCATGGAAATGTGGGTCACGTGACGAACCTCTATACTGTCGGAGGCGTTTCTGTTTTCTTTTTTTATCTACTATTTTTATTTTTATTTTTTTTAATTTTTCTTGCATTATGATATCTGGTTGGTGTTCGTCGGTAGGTCGGCCACCTGTTTGATGGTGATTTCCCATTCGTTAGGTGAGAGCGGCACCATTGATGTTCAGCCGAAATCAAGTATTGATCATACTGAGTGCAGAAACTCCACAAGATATGAACTTGGCAAGAGAGAGATAAATTTCGTTCCTACGATGTTGACAAGCGGTTGATGCACTGTTTGACTTGTGTAATGCATTTGAATTTTTGGTCATCTTTTGTTGAGTTTTCGAGTTTGTCGCTGATATCAAATTGAGTGGGACTGAGTGAGTGTGCTTTTCACTACGATGCTTTGAAGTCTTTAGTTTTACTACAACTTACATCAGCTTCCCATTGAATTTCATTTAACAGAGAAAGTACTAGTAGGCTGTAAAACTGAAACATAGTAAACTAAAATATTCTTGAGAATAGAGTTGGCGGGTTCAAAATCAGTGCCAGATTTTGAATCAGTGGCAGATTTTGAATCAGTGGCATCAGTGTGAGATGAAGATGTAGGCAACTGTGAAAGTCATTCCTTGAGTACCAGAAAAAAGGCAATGAAGCTATTAATCTTCATNGGGATGTGCTGCTCGTGGTAAACCACATGGCTACTTTCACAGAAAGATACCTTTATTGTTTTGCCCGCATCTTCCTTGTTTTTCCTTTTATTCCTTTGCACCTATTGCCCCAGTTTGGCCTGCACAACGGAAAGACAAAATCTGATGATAATTTATTCGCCATATTTGAAAAGTGATTTTTGCCCGTTCTCTCCCATAAAAGGGAGGTAGCATGATTATTTACTAGAGATGACCTATTCTGACTTCCGTATGTTGTTTTTTACCATCAAATCAAGACAAATACTACAGATAACATAAATACTGCGAATATCGTGGATAATATTGAAAATAGTGTCGCATCGCGAACGCAATGTTGGCGGCTGCTCGCGGGAGAATATTTTGCCCTCTCATTGTCGTCCATTTTTGTTCGTGTTTTTATGTAACTCCAGAAGTCAAATCCTCTGTTTAGAAAACCCGAGTCGATGTTGATGTTTTGATGGTGAAAGGAACAATCATTTGCTGACGACAAGACTTCCTGACAAGTGAGGAAAACGAGAAGCGAGATTACATGCAAACCTGTCTCTCTGATAGATCAGAGTGACGATGTACATGATGTCAAATTTTGACAAGAAAGCAAAACAAATCATTTTGACGTTTTTAAATATTTGTGTTTTTGACGAAGAGACTTGAACACGGTGTGTGATGATGGTTGGCAAGACCTGGTGGCCTAATTCGCGTTTGTTTAAGAATGCGTTGACTAATGACGAAAATTTCCTTCTTGACAACGTGATGATTTATGAATAGGAAATGAAGATGACAGAATTCTTTTTAGTAATCGTTTAGAACATTTAGTCGAACGAAAACTGCTTGTTTCAATATCTCTGTACACATCGTCGTAGCTGACGCGTGGTGACCTAACTCCTTGACTGAAGTGATGAGCAACGCGCATCGTAACGACCGCATCTGACTCAACCTCGTCATCAGCCAAGCCAGAAAATCCAAAAATATCGCTCAATAAAGTCATTCCGTTCGGTGTCAGGAATAAAAATAACAATTTATGATTATTGTGGTGTCGAAGTTAACATTTTAACGATGTTAATTTCGGTAAGAGTGTCGGCAAATGGTGCTTGTTTTATAACAGGCACAATGGCGTACTTACAACCACTTGACAGCCTCCACGGCAGACCCGGCCAGGGTCAACACCAGGATACCCACTACAAGTAGGTTAGGCTTAGGCATCCCCCGAGTCCTTTGGTAACTATCCAAGCGATAATCCTACAGCGTACTCCCCGAAGCTACATCTCCGTGCGGTCCGCTAGGACAGGTTACTCCGGCACTTGTGTCGGTTCTCCCGGCAGTTCCGTGAGTCTCCGCTCTGCCCACGGACGACCCAACAAGCAATCCTCGGCCATCAAAACCATTCAACTTTTCACTCTGGTCATAAAATTACTAGAGAATGTTCCTCGGATTATTTATGGCCGTTTTGGCCCGTACAATTGGTGGAATCGGCGTTATGGCTGTACGCCATTGACTCACCGGCTCATAACACGGAGTTATGGCTCCCGTCCGAGGTATATGGCTGTATCGACACTGGCCTCGCCGTGAGGGGCACTTAGAAAACCAGGATACTGCCAACAGAGCGGCAATATCGTAAAGTATCGCGTGGAAGATTCCTCTTCCGGTGAGAACACGTGACCCTGACGCGCCAAGACACTCCCAACAATAAATAAAAGACCGTTTTTCGGTTGTTACACATTTTTGAACCCAGCCCGAAGCTGATCAGCCGTGGAGACGACCTTGACAGCCTCCTCGGGAAAGAATCTCACTCGCTTCGTTGCCTGGGATCAGTTCCTCTGATGAATAGCACCACTTAATAAAAATTCTACACATATTGACGTAAGAATCCAGTTTTACCTGCTGCGAAGAAGAAAAAGTGCCAAAAGACATGAATGATTGCATTTAGACTAAGAACTGTCAAGAACTGACATGAATGCTACCAGAAATACATTCTGATGCTACTCTACATTTCTTACATCAATATGACGTTCAAATACTTCGGCCAACTCAGAATGCTGCATCATCAAGGTCAACAGGTCAACTCTGACAACGGTCCACTGAAGAAAAAAAAATCAACAATTGGACATTCGAATTTCCAATGCAGCAAAACACGATTTGAATGAACTTCGCCTTCAAAAGCGTATCTTAGGTCACCATTTCCTGATACAACCATCCCATTCTGTTTCTTCTGTTTTGGTCAGCTTCCTACGGCGGTGTCTGACCCTGAAGAACTGCTTTTATCGCCGAAAATGATAAAACAATTATGAACAATTATACTAAACGTTCATTCGATTAGATCAAAGATTCTGCCACCTTCATCTCCGTCTAAAACCAATTAGAAAGCAGATTACAAGTACATTTGGTCGTCCAGTTATCTGGAAACAGGCCTACTGCTTTTTCAAGGCCGTCATCGTTGTCTCCGCGAACGTGATTGGTCAAGCAGTGGCCAAAACATGGCGGCGACTGATCGGGCAACCTATTTCAAGGTCTCAGGCTTCTGATAACTTGGCGACTTGGTATTCACTAGTCGTGGTCAATGCTATGAGGAGGAGGCACGGGCCTATCTGTCGCTGATGTAGTGTAGTGACGCCACACTGTTCCAGACGTCCAAAAAGCGCCATCTCTCAGCAAAGGATTGAACTAAACCTCATAGTATGACGAATTTGATTAGATCTACATGAAGAGCAAAATAACTTTACTTGGCAATATTTTTGTCTGATTTTTCAGTGGTCAGGCGAGTGCAACCTATCACATGCAGACAAAGTATTGATCTCCACTTGACACGACCAAAACACTGGGTTTTTTTAAGTCAAATGCTACAAAATAGGCTATTTCCAGCCATTTGACCGATAAAGTGTCATCTGTTCAGTTCGTCAATGCAAATCTAGGTCATATATAGACCTATGAATGTATGATTATATAAAGTAGGCCTATACATATTGAGTACACGTGATTCCCGGACATGATTACAAGAATATGCGAACGAAAAGCACCTGACTCGTTGAAAATCCTCCAAATGTGGCCTAGGCCAATATTTTGTGGTCAACGAGGCAGTCCAGACGTTTGTTATCTTTCCTGATAGGCAAGGCGGGGACAGGGGCCATGCCATAGACAGAGTTAGGAAGGTAGGTAACGCAAGCTCCTGTTGATATTTGAGTAAGCCTATAGGCCTACCGGTAGTTCGCTCTGTCCGACCAGCGCTGGTTTATCGTAAAGAATAACTTCCTCATTCCTCGTGCGTGCGTGCGTGCGTGCGTGCGTGCGTGCGTGCGTGCGTGCGTGCGTGCGTGCGTGCGTGCGTGCGTGCGTGCGTGCGTGCGTGCGTGCGTGCGTGCGTGCGTGCGTGCGTGCGTGCGTGCGTGCGTGCGTGCGTGCGTGCGTGCGTGCGTGCGTGCGTGCGTGCGTGCGTGCGTGCGAACTTCGACTGCAGGCGAAAAGACTTGAAAACGAAAGTTAATTGGCTGCAGGCAGGCCTAGGTGGTTCCAAACCTTCAATCTCGTTTTCCCTGTTGGTTTTCAGCGTATCATTGTTGAAAACTTTGATAGGCCACTTTCTCTCTCTTTCAGCCTTAATCTGTGCGTCAACTCCGCCCTTCTGATCATGGAACCCTGGAAACGTGCCGTCATCATTCTCTGCCTCTATGGCTTCTTCAAGGAGCTGCGTCCTTCCGAAGCGTTCCTAACACCTTATCTGAAGAGCGACTTCAAAAACCTGACAGAGAATGAAGTTAACAATCAAATCTATCCGGTCTGGACCTACAGTTACTTAGGAGCCCTCTTCCTAGTCCTCCTGACGACCGATTTTCTGCGTCATAACCCGCTCATCGTCTTCGAGGGTATAACGTATGTGGTCACGTGGGTACTCCTTATTTGGGGAGAGGGTGTCCTCACAATGCAGTTCATGCAGTTTGTTTATGGGTTTGCAACAGCTACACAGATTTCGTATTCATGCTACATCTATCTCGTCGTCTCTATGGACAAATATCAGAAGTTAACCGGGATAGTCCGCGCGGTGCTACTTTGCGGAAGGTTTGGCGCGGGCTTGGTCGGGCAGTTGGTGATATCCCTACACGCCATGAACTACTTACAACTGAATTATATTTCGTTGGCGTGTGTTGGGTTGGCGCTGGTGCTATCTTTGGTGCTGCCGTGTGCGAGTAAACTGAACACTGCAAAAAGGGAGGCGGATGAAGCATTTCGGGAGAGAACCGTCTCGAGTGCATCCCGGTCGTCTGCGGTGGTTCCAACGACAGACGGACAGTATGTAAACACCTTAGAGGAAACAGAAACCAGGCAACGCGGTTGCTGTGGCAACACGTGCTGCGCCGTCGAAGAAGACGATGACACTGGAAGTTTTGTTGACGTTAGCATTTCGGAAACAAAATGCTGCGGCAACCGCTGCAGTCGGTGCAGGAAAAGATGTAAATTTGAGATGAGAAGCCTGTTTTGTGACATCATTACGTGCTACACTAACCCTGACATGTTGAAATGGTCCCTCTGGTGGGCGTTTGCAACCTGTGGGTTCTTCCAAGTTGGGAACTTCGGGCAGAATCTTTGGGATGAGATTAGTCCCTCAAGGGAGAATGAAAGGATTTACAACGGTGCTGTCGAGGCAATCACCACACTAACAGGTAGGCCTACGGCCAGAATTTGAAAATAAAGAAATCCTCAGATGCTTATTGCGGGGCTTGTTGCTAGGGAGTTTATACAAAGCCCCCGAAACGCCAACGCGAACCCCAGTCCCATTTGCCAGGAAGAGGACAGCGAACGTTCGCGTCGGCGTTTCGGCATCTTGACTACCAAGGGTTGTGACATCGCTCCGCCCTCCGACTACGCTCGCTCTTGTGGCTTCTTTTGACGTAGCCAATGGGGTATACACGTGGAGTTCCAGGATGGCGTTTCGGGGGTTTTGCGAAAAGTGAGCTAAGAAATTTTGTCGTGTGATGCAGGCTTTAATCTCTGACGAATTCCTTTTGAACAGGTGCTGGCATGGCCTTCGCGACCGGTTACATCAAAGCAGATTGGCAAAAATACGGCGAATTCCTGCTGTTCGTGGTGTCAGCCTTGGATGCCGTCTGCCTGCTGGTCATGTCACAATCTAACAACATCTGGCTCGCTTATGTTTTGTATATCATCTTTAGAGCGTTTTATCAGCCTGGCATTACGGCAGCAAGGTAAGGATCTCCAAGGGTGCTGCGTGTGAGAGGTCGTGGGTTCGATTCCCCGCTAAAAGCAGGACACTGGGCCCAGTTCTTAGACATTCCCAGCCAGCAAACTCCGGCGAGCCGCTCTGCTCAGGACACTATTGGGATGACTTGCACATTTTTCGATTCAGCTTTCAGATTGCAACTTACCTGAAGACGGATCGTCACGGTCTCGTGTTCGGCTGTAACACCTTCATTGCTCTGCTCCTAGAAACCATTATCACCGCCGTCGTGGTGGACAAAAGAGGGCTGAATACACCGATACGAACACAGGTAGTATTGACAGTCGAATAGACAAGAACACTTTCTGAATGCTGTTCGTGGAATGGAACGTCGTGGAACGTTGGCGACAAAGACGGGAACCAATCTCCACTGAACGCAGTCGCATGAGACGCGTGATTGGTCGGTTAGCCCACACTGGCGCCACACCGCAAGAGCCAATAGCAGTGCACTGTTGATGAGAACATCCAATCATGATCAAGAAGACGGATCATTTCTTCTCCAGGTCCAATCGTTTTGCTCCCCTGCATTGAAGGCCCTGTAACGCACTCAAAAAATCAGGTCTGGTGTGACTGAACAAACTGATTGATGACATAGGCCTACATGTATAACTTGAATGGTCAATCCGTTAGGTACCGGTCCCAGTGTAGACGTCTTGGCCTACCCTTGGAGGAATTCCTCCAAGGCCTACCTGATCTTCGTCTTTCTCTCTTTCAGTTTGTCGTTTATGGGTGTTACTTCGGTATTATTTCCCTGGTATTCGCCGCGGCAGCGATCTACAGCACTGTCCGCCGAGTGAGAGAAAGGAACCGCGTAAAGGAATCGGAAAATAGGGCCGAAGTTGAGGAGAGCGAGAGTGTCGCCGAACCTTGACAAAGAGGGCGTTCGCTGGACCTTCAGGAGGGCGTCTCATGCAGTCTGAGCCTTGAGGGGGTGGCTCGGAGGGGGTGTCGTCTGGTGACTGCATCGTATCCAAGATGAGGATTGGGGACAATATCATACGCTGATATACTCAATTTATGAAGTACGCCCGTACGTCATGATGACAACCAAATGCTTTGTTAATCGCATTTATTCCTTGCCAACCCAGTGTTTATTGAGTAGGCCTACTTACGGATATTTTTGTATCCCATGTTTAAATAAATATGACGAAACAGTTGTCGTCCTTCTTCCATTTATCCTGAAGTGATCAGTGAGTGTTTTTTTGCAGTTGCTCCCTCTATCACCACACTGGGTTCAGCAGAGGACTACTAGCTAGGGTTTTCTGCTGCACTGAATGATGCCAGAAGAAAGAGAGGAGAAGAGAATGTTGTGTAAATGCAATTTATATTCAAAAAGAAATCTACAATTCATGTAGAAAATATTGTTTTTAACAGTAACAATTTCGTTTGGTACACATATTACATTGAATTTTAAGAAGAAAATCGAATGAAGTAATCAGCTACATGGAGTGAATGTACAGGACACTGAACAGGTTTAAGTGCATGAAACAGTTTCTTGTCTTGGACTATGACAGTCCATATCTACTTGTGCCAAAGTTAAGTATGACCAGAACCAGAAAATTATTGGCAGGCAGCAAACTTCTGAATGAAAGTCAACACAGTGCCGTGCTGGACTACATGTATTCCACTTGTTATTCTCCAGTTATGAGTGGTAGTTACAGTCCTGGTCCATGACCAACTGCTTGCAAAGTCCCATTAAACATTGCAGTCTACCACAACTACCAATGTGACAACACCTAAGTTGACAACGGTCTGTTCCATTACACAAGATTTACCGGATTATGCATAACTGAAGCTCTGTACAACAAGTTTAAGGCACAGAGCTCACAAAACAGAAAGAAGCTCCATTTTTTCCACACAATTTTGCATACTAAAAGCAAATTATCAACTTCACATTTCACTGGCAACATGGAATCCAAATATGAGAGAAGTCGCATTAAACTTTATCCTGGCTGATGTACACAGAGAATTTTGAAGTTTTATTGAGAAAGTGAAGTGCTATTTTACATGCACAAATGATATTCATGATTTTGTGTTGTATAGATGATCAATGAGAAATGTCGAGTTAATAACAGTATGATTAGAGTTCAAGACTTGACAAAGTGGACCATGCAGTGTAGAGCACAATTTATCTGCTATTGAAGCTTCCTATGATGCGAGCCCTATTAAGAATCCCCCAGCAAATCCCCCGGCAAGAAACATATTACTTTTCACAAATTTTCGAGTCTGCAAGAGAAAAAAGAAATGATTACAATACTTCACAAGGGCTCTTTCAAGAGACACGTAATGAGAACAACAGCACTTGCACACAAACGACTGAATTCTTAGAATAGAAGGTGCTTAAATGATTCTGTCATCTCATTTCCAGCGAGGCCAAAGATCTGATTCTAATCGATATCAAACTAAACCAGAAGAATCCTTACCGATTCCAGATAGTACTCCCAGTCAGATCCAGCAGTTCGTCTGACCTGGGATTTTGTCGACTTCCATTCTTTTTCCACTTTACTCCAGTCTATCTTGATATAACCTTTATAATGTGCAATCTGAAGCAGCAGTAGACTCCCACCAATAGCTGTGGCTGCTGCCTTTCCTATTTTTGAGAAAACATAACCAGTCGCCCTGAAAAAGGACAAGAACAACACTCTATTATCATCATTCATTTCTTAGTCAAACATGCATCAGTGGAATTCTTGGGTGTGCTCAGTTACCAGATCCCTTTCAATGATGGAGTAATGTACTTTTCAGTCATAAAAAGGTTGTTTATGTTACTGATTTAAGTGTCTTGCCCAAGGTTACATACCATCCTCCAACTCCTCCTATTGTGATCTGCTTCGCAGCCGATGCCTTCTGGATATCACCAGCCATCCGCCGGATCCAGGCAGCATTCCGTACCTCAGAAAGATCAATCACCTCGAAGTTCTCATCTGGATTGCGGTCACCTGTGAACAGAACAAAGAATATATTATGATCTAGGCCTAGCGGCTAGGCTAGTCTGAAATATAAGTTCAAAAAGCAGAAGAGAGAATCAGTCTTACCGTCAGCCATGCTTCTTGGTTACATAACATTTACCCTGAAGGGCAATTTCTGAAATTAAAGAGAACATTTTAATTACACCCGTTTCACCATGTTCACTTCCTTCCTTTTTATTTAGAAACAACTAAGTCTTGTGACCCACCCAGACGAGTAGCCAGTCTCTGTACTGTAGCTAGTCTGTCTGTGACTGTGTCTGGGGGGTCACACAGTCAACATTACATACATGGTCAAGACAACAGTCATTCACAACAACAACACTTTCATTTTCAACAACAGCAGTCAACATGCAATCACATCAACCTGAGTGAATAACAAACGAAAATTTACTTCGTATTCGTCTAATTTCAAAGTCAAGTGCGATAAATATTCTGTTTTATGCAGTAGAATAAGTCATGAAGGGCCTGTGTATGTCATGTATGTCATGTATGTTGTGTAGTGCAATGTACACGATACTCTGGCACATTGATCGTTCATTCCCGTTTAGCCACCTGTGATGACGTCATTGAAATAAGTCACCGACCTTTAGCGCCATCTTTCCTAAGAGAGTAGAACTACACAATCGCGACCAGAGCGCTGCTGTGTGGTGGCGGCAAAGATCGAAACCATTCTTGGAAACGAGGTTGTCTGCGATTGTGGGAACGAGACTGCAAGGTTCTCGGAAGTTGCGCAGAAAACTACAAACAGTATGCGCAGTATTTAGAGAATCGTCATGATTTTGGGATTTGTGTGAGTATTGCTTGGAAAAGTCAATATCGATTATCTACACATATACTTATTCCATTTAAAGTCAGGAATGCATTAATTTTAGTTTTATGAAAATAATTTCGGGGCATTCAACCCAAAATGAAGGAAAGAGATAATTCCTGCACACTAACTCAGCTTCGAACATCCTGTCTGTTCTCTTTAGCAGAAATTCGACGGGCCATCCCAGAAATTGTTCACTGATATTTTCCCGTTTTCTCCGAAAATACTGCCGTCGTATTTGGATAATGCATTCATAATTCACCTTTAATTGCTATAGATCAGAAAGATGACAACTGATGTAGTTGATGTGCCGTTATCGGCCGAGGAGAAGAAGCTAGTTTGCGAGTTGGACAGGTCAGTACCAGTGAGTGGTGCCACCCAGCGGCCTGCGTGCACATCAATAAATAGGCCTATCATCATGCATGAGTGCATGATGCACTAGGCCTATCACTATATCAAATGACATAGACAAGGCTAGTCTAGGGGTAGGCCTCCATGGATTAGCTTGCTTGTGTGCGCAATTACAAACCTCACACACATACAACATAGCAGAGCAGAGTTCGCTTGATCGATGATGTGCGTAGGCCTACCCTACTACCGGTACTACCGTCACCGTGGGCGTGGTGGTGGGATTGCCCCGGATTGGAAATGGAAGACGTCGCATGTCTGTCATGAAGCCTGAAGGCCACGCTTACCAGCTTGGCGCAGGGGCACTCTGGGCTTTTATCTTTCACGCCACAGACTCTTCTGCATGCAGGAGAGGGGACAGGCAATGACAGGAAGCATCACTTTGCAAATTGAAACGATAAAGTCGTATGACAGTCATCAACCTTACATGTTCACCACTGTTTTTTGTTCTGTGACTGAAAGGCCTACATACATGTCGTGCAATTAGAAAGTGATATAGCCTAACTTGTACCCGTACCTTTTACTTCAGCCGCCTCTTTGGAGTTCTGAAATTACGTAGTCAGGAACATGCAGGGAAGAGATCTCTGGTTGAAAAGGTACAGAGTTTGTGAATATTGGCATTTAGATTCTCATCTATTTCAGTTTTGGAAGAAGGAATTAGAACAAGTTGTGTGTTATGTTAAGGACTTGAGCGGATTATTGTAGAAAGAGTGTTGGACATAATTTTGTTGTTCTGCCCTTAGTAGCCTTCTCCCATATTAAGTATTGTGTCATAGGCCTATTGAAGCCATCACGGGCCTATTGAATTGAAGCCATATTGAAATCATCAACAGGGTTCACCTGATCCGACCATTGAGTGCCAAAAGTTGTGATTTTCAGTAACATTAATCTAATGAGTAGTTCGTTTCTTTTAGGCCATTGGTCATTTTGAGAAAGTGATCAGGGATGCCAATAAGCCACCTCAAGAAGAGAAGCCTCCAACCAGTGAAGCGGAAGTTGACAAGGCTCCAAAGAAAGAAGAAGATAAAAAGTCAAAGATTGAACCCAAAATCTTTTGTATTTTGGGTCACCTCCATCTGTTGCTAGAGAATTACCCCAAAGGTAGGAGTGGTTGCGTTGTTTTGGGCCTGATTTTATTGGCTTGATGTGCTCATCATGGTTTGCTCGGTATTCAGGTAGAAAAATGTGTTTCTGCCATGACGTCTAAAGGCTTTATTAGGAGAAATGAAAAAGAATGAAGAGAAAAGCTGAGCATTCCATCTTCCAAGGACATATCTGAGTAGGCACACACTCACAGAATGATGACTTTGTTCTTGGATAACATGTTGATTGGTCTGGTGTCTTGTAGTACCATAGCTGCTCACTAGATGGCACCAGTTTCAAGACGGCTTTTTACTTTTATCTTTTTCCAGCACTGTCAGCCTATCAGCGATTCTTCCACCTCAAGTCAGACTACTGGAAAGATCCCACTTTCCTCTATGGGTTAGGTCTCGTCTACTTCCATTTTGGCGCCACACAGTGGTAAGTTTTTGAAGATTTCTCCTAAATACATGTAGACTAGAGGTGTACTGTGTAGGTAGATCACTGCTTTGTCATTTTACATCATGTCACATTATTGTCTTGTATTTATACTTATAAATAAAAGAAATCATTTCAAACTCCAGGTGTTCTCTTTTATTTCTTACCTTTCGTTAATGATCTTTCTGATGTTTTGTATCCTATACAGCCTAGCCTGGGATTTACCCTGGGAAAGTTAATTGGGCTGTTTACAAATTACTTTGAACCGGTATCTTCTTACAGTTTTATGATTGAAGACCGTTAACTAGTTTACCATGTCTTTTGCACCCTATGAGCACTAGCGATGATTTTGTGACCAGGCCTCTCCATTGCATGAAGAGCACTACACCCTGTATTTTTTACCCTATTTTGGGCATCCCAATTTTTCTCTTTTTTTGCATGGTGACGATATGGCTACGTTTTAATCCAGAATAAGAACATCGCAAATAAAATTGGCAAAACTCATTTTTTCCCAAGAAATGTGTGATAACATGTGGATTTCCTTTGTTCATTGTCTAATAATGGTATATTTTCAATTTTTTTGAATTTACAGATCGTATTTTTGGCACTGAAGCCTATTTTGGGCATATTTTTTCAGGGCTTATTTTGGGCATGTGCCCAATTCACTACACCCTTAAACGGCCTGAGAAGCATGTAATGGAGAGGCCTGGTGACTGTCACTTGTTTTGTCATACTGTCTGTTACTCAATAAATTCTGAACATTATACAAAGTCTCAAAGTGTTCGTTTCTTGCTTGGAAAATGTTCATTTGTTGAAAAGCTTTGTGGTTCTTGTCAAAGAATGTCACTTGCATGATACACCCCTCTTTACTTATCCAAATACTGGCAGATGCCATATGAATGGGGGAAATTCCTGACCATCCCTTTCGTTATTTTTGGCACTGGTGGGTGTATTTAAGCATTGTTTGTATAAATTCCAGATTTACTGGATACTTGCCCATGTTTTTCAATATCAACCAGGATCTTCCATATTGAAATTAGGTCAGTCAATTACATTTGTGAGTACTGTTATGTCTCTGTCTTGATAGGTGGCAGCACTAGCCAGTTACATACGTCTTCTGCGAAGACTTCTCTTCTGACAGCTATTCTACCTGACATCAGCTTTGACATCTTTGTCACATTGTGATTTTTCTCACCACGGCCTTTGACAGCCGTCTCTAACATGTCTCCTTATTTCACAAGTCTTTGACCTGCCTGGGATCAAATGTTATCACTCAAGTGCCTGGTCTCGGCAACAATTATCCTAATATCCGCTTCTACTAACCGTATCCCTTGATCTGCGGAGGCCTTTCACATAAGGATTATGGACAACTTGTGTCATCCTTTCTGTGAGTGGAACTCAGAGAAAAAGTACCCTTCTCAACATAAGATGCATCCTCTTTCATTTCCAACTCTATAGAATGAGCTGCAGTGACTTGGTTGCAACTCCAGTGTAGGGCTGCAAAAGTGGCTGTGTGGTTGATATTGGGCACATTTCCCGTTTGAATCCTGATATGTTGCCGCCCAGGTTGGCATTTCAGTATCAAACCCACAGAATCAATGCCAATGGTGAATCCCGGTATGTTGCCGCCGAGGTTGGCATTTCAGTATCAAACCCACAGAATCAATGCCAATGGTGAATCCCGGTATGTTGACGCCCAGGTTGGCATTTCAGTATCAAACCCACAGAATCAATGCCAATGGTGAATCCCGGTATGTTGCCGCC